>JAOVYW010005975.1:16656-43513 GCA_025775045.1 Hiodon tergisus
ACATTACTCAGCAGGACATGCCTTCCCACATTACTCAGCAGGACATGCCATCCCACATTACTCAGCAGGACATGCCACCCCACATTACTCAGCAGGACATGACATCCCACATTACTCAGCAGGACATGCCATCCCACATTACTCAGCAGGACATGCCATCCCACATTACTCAGCAGGACATGCCTTCCCACATTACTCAGCAGGACATGACATCCCACATTACTCAGCAGGACGTGACATCCCACATTACTCAGCAGGACGTGACATCCCACATTACTCAGCAGGACATGCCTTCCCACATTACTCAGCAGGACATGCCATCCCACATTACTCAGCAGGACATGCCATCCCACATTATTCAGCAGGACATGACATCCCACATTATTCAGCAGGATGTGACATCCCACATTATTCAGCAGGATGTGACATCCCACATTATTCAGCAGGACATGCCATCCCACATTATTCAGCAGGACCTGCTATACAGGTTACTCTGCTGGAAATGCCATCCCACGTTACTCTGCAGGAAATGCCATCCCACATTACTCAGCAGAACGTTCCATCCCACATTACTCTGCTTGAAATGCCATCCCACATTACTCAGCAGGACATGCCATCCCACATTACTCAGCAGGTAGCGCTATCCCACATTACTCTGCAGGACATGCCATCCCACATTACTCAGCAGAATGTTCCATCCCATATTACTCTGCTTGAAATCCGTTCCATCCCTCATTATACAACAGATGCCACTTCAATATTTCACAGATGTATAAATACATCTCTTTATCTTTTATTCCCTGGCCTAATACAATTTTCATGCTGAAATGTTGCCCTGTTCAAAATTTGGTTTGGTTATATCAGAGCACTTAAGATTCTGTTGTTTATACTAACAGCATGAGTTTATGGACAAATATTGTGCCCTATATAAATAACAAAAACAGACTTACTTTGACCTTGCAGTGCCGCAAACTGGGGTGAATGGTGACAGAACCTCACAGTGCTGTAATTCATTCTCCAAAATAAGAAAACGGAGTTCTGCAACAGACGGATTGGCCTGCACAGAGCCCTGATCTCAACATGATCAAAGCTCAAAGCTTTCTGGGATTACCTGGACAGAGAGAAGCAAGCAAGACATCCAAAGTCTGTAAAATAACTGTGTAAAGTTCTCCAAGATGCTTGGAACAATCTACCTGCCACTGTTTACTGGGTTTTCATTGGTGTGTATTGACTGACAAGTCTGTTTTATGCTTTTGAGGTCTAAATTGACTAATAGAGCTTGCCTTTTGCTAGTTTAGATTTAGATCATTGACTGTATTCTATTTGACACTGTTTTTGACATCTGTTTGATATTAAAGACTGAAAAGCGGGTTTATTTTCATCTTCGTCTTTTCTCCTGACTCAGTCATGTCCTGCCTCATGCCTTATGTCACTCAGCTAAGACCCCACCACACTGTGGCCTTTTTGGATAGGCTGTTATGGAAAATGAATGAATTGCATGTCACTCATCTGTCATTACCCCAAGCAAACAGGAAAACTAGACTTGGTTTCTTCAGACAAAAAAACCAACTACAGCAATGACAGCTTCAACATTTAAAACCCAGCTGTTCCAAGGCAGAACCAGACTGAATAAACACAAAAAAAATACAATCTTCAAAGCTCCTTATTGGCTATAGGGATGTGAATAGTTGGTATTTCAATTAACAAAATAAAAAACATACTAGGCAACTTTTTAATTCTGGTTTTGATATGCTAAGTAGATTGATATTATTTTTATTTATTTATTTATTCCCAGGGCTATTGTGAAGAAGTTCTCTATATCCTCTTCTTCTAAAAGGAGGTTAACTAAAAATGAACTGCGTTAAGAGATTAGACAGTAACAAGGTCATGGTAATCCTAAACAATCAGGCCCACGTAAATGAGTGGCTTTTGGTGCACATCACACATCTGTGGGCCCATTATCAGGTCAATTGGAACAGGCCTAACCATATGACATCGGGCGTCAATCATCGTTGTCTTGTCATCCCCCTCACTGGGCGTCCCAGTTTCAGCCGAGCATAAATTAATTCAGCAGGCCATTCAGTACAGTTGTTAACAGTGGCTTTTTGTAATGACAGGTTGCTGCTCAGCTCATACACACATAAATATATTTCCACTCCTTCCTTTGCACTGGAAGTTGTGTCTCCAGCATTGTCAGTGGCCATGGGAGGGCCCAGCCCATTAGAATGGCAGCAGATTAATATTTAAACACGCCAAATGGAAAATTGAAAAGAGAAAGCGGAACGGGAACTCATTAGAAAAGATAAATAAGGTTTATCCTTTGTGACATTTCGTTACAGCAATAATTTCCCAGCGGGACACACACTCACGTCCACACACTGTGTGCCTAGAAACCCAGAGGGGTTATTTAAAAGTAGGCAAACAATGTGGTTCGCTCCTTGACCTGAAAAACCAATGGCCAATTAATTTACAGTACCATGGTCATTATACCGGTCACATATACACAATGTGACAAACTCCTCAAAGGCCATTAAGGCCTAAAACTGGTGAGAAGGCAAAACACAAACATACACTAAACCAGCGATCGAGCGAGTTCCATCCAAAGCTTTGTGGGGGAGAGGAGAGGGGGGTTAGGGTTGGGGAATGGGTACTAAAAATGCCCACTCCTTGGAATTCAATGCTGATCTCAGGTGGGTGTTTACCTTGATATTTTATTATTACACATAAGCAATGTTGTCGTTTCCTTCCTGTTTTGGAAAAAAAAAAAAAAACCTTAATGCATTGTTAATTTAAAAGCATGTGGAATTTAATTAAACTGTGACTTCCCCTTAGCAGGGATGTGTTTTAGAAACATTTAGTCTAGAAAATGTGACTCTGTCTATTTTCAACACGTGAGCGAAACCTACCCAGTGAGCAAACACAGGGACAAATAGTTGTCTTGCCGGCTATAGTGTCCTAATAGTTTCCCTGAGTAATCTGCCTAAGCTGAATGCAGTTAAACCAGTAAGTTTGCTGAAATGAAATGGAGAGGTTGATTAAACTCATTAAATGCAAAGGGAGTCGCAGTAGTTTGTTTGTCCCATTGCCTCAAACCTTTTATAATGTAAATAGTGTCCCTGATCTTTGGTCGCAAAACTCAAAAACCCAAAGGCAAACATGGATTTTTTTTTTTTTTAAAGGTTGATTAACCTATTTATTTCCAAATTGCAGTTTCCTATAAGGTACATTGTATTTCTGATATCAATACATTAAATAATAAAGATGAACCGGCAGTTTTAGAAGCATTCTACATGATAAATCACACATATATATGAACAGGTTGTGTGGTTGGCTTCGTGACAAGGTCACAGTCTCGTCTCAGGAAAAAGATGATATTCGCCACGGTGAGCCTCTTTTCAGCATCTGTCCACTTCGGCACATCGTAACAGTGTCCCAGCATGGAGAGGTGGCCAGCCTGACCAATCAGGCTCTTTCCAAACATGACAGGTACAAAGCCACTCCACAGGACACCGAATTCACTGCAACTGAGTTGTAATGGGCTGGCAATAAGGTATGCAGGATTCGTTATTATATACAAGTTATTTTAATTTAAGAATTTTGAAAAAGGCAAATTTAATTTCAAGACCCACGTGAGCCACAAAATCAGTACTTTATCAGGTTATAAATGTTTTACAATGAATTGGTTGTTATTCAATTAGTGTTAAATAATAAAGGAATTTTCAGTACTCAACAAATTAAGTCCCCTGTCCTGAGTCTGGGTAATTAAGGTTAACTAATTTAGAGCAAATTATTTCTGTGTTTGAAGAACAAAACTGAACAAGGCTGACTGTGAATGCGACACCATTAGGGACTAAATTGATGATAAAAAACTCCTTTTCTATGTGAACTGGCTACTTGAAGAAAACAAACGCTTCTGACAGGTAACATTTTTATAAGAGTGAAAAGAAGAGTTTTACTCGGAAATTTAAATGAAACAGGAGCACTGTCTGAGCCATAATCTACTCTTAATCTGGATAAAGGAGGCTAACGCTGGTTTTGCTACAGCGGCTGCCCTGGCTCATCTCTCCATTGTCGGCGGGCCGGCCCCCTTAACGTTCCGGCCGGGGGCTTGACTGTCTGAACTTTGATCCGATGCCTTCATTGAGGAGAGCTACGGGTCGCCGCTTTGGGATGCAAATCCTCGGTGAGGCCCACCGGCGCGCTGTAAAAAAAAAAAAAAAAAAAACACAGAGGGAATCCTGGGAGCGCACTGGAGTCCCTAATCCACATTGCAATAGGGATTAAGGTAAGGAGATGCCCTTTCTTAATGTGGGAGAAAGAGCGCAGCCCGGACAAGCTGGGGTGGGGACTGGGATTTGCTCATAATAAAAACGGGGCGCAATAAAAGCATGCCTGGGTCAGGGGGCTGTGAATAGGGCTCAGAGCAGTGAATTCCCAGGCCTCATGGGGAACCTCGCCAAAGACTACCTATAGCCAATTAAGCGTGAGTAATCTGCCTGAGCTGAATAGCTCGGGTGAAGCCTATTCATTCCTCAGAAGTTAAAGAGTTGATAATTTTATTATCGGTGACAATTAGGCAGCGAGCCTGTCGCCACCTCACCTCTGAAAAGGGAGAATGCAAAGTGCAGGGGTGGGGGTTTAGGGGTAGCTGTCAGATAACAGTTGCGTTTCTGAGGGCCAAACCTCTGATTGGAGATGATCCAATGCATAAAAACAACTTCAAGCTGAGGCGGTTTACACATTCTCTCGGCTGCACAAGCGGCTCATTTAGAATCAGCTGCACCTTCTGACTTTGCTTTAATCTTGGTGGGAGATCGAGATACATAAGTAAGTAAGATAAATAATGATACGAATGATATATGTGAGTGCTTTCAATGAAACAGTCTTATTTTAACACTCGGAGAGATACGTTTGTTTTTGGGGGGTTTTTCTCATGCAGTGCCGTTCGTCGTACTGACCGCAACAAGAATCAAAATCATAAAATCATAATGTGATGCGGTGGCGTAAATATAACAAATCCAATCAAACGAGTCAGGATTATGTCCTCCAAAGACTCGGAGCATCACATTAAAGGTGCCTACTTACCACCTTCCCATACAGTTCTGCAGACTGTAGACCAGCTGCAGACTAGATATGTGACTTGGTGTACAATATCTCAGAGGCCATTTGTTAATTTAACAGGGGCCTTTTAACGCACTTGTTTATAACTGCCCCCTGCTCCAACAGTCTTCCTTCAGCCATTCTGTTATCAGTAAATACTATTGTATTTACAAGGACTTTTATTATAACTTGTGCAACAACTTTCTAAACAATAAAATATTTTAAAATCCCCTCTGGAATATCCTGCCCTTCTCTTATTTTAAAACAAATCTCAATGTTTTGGCCATAAATTGAATTTGCTGAAAGATTGCATGGACATATATTTGCATATATATATATATATATATATATATATATATATAATTTACTGTGCCTGAAAATGTCCGCTGGGAGGCTTGACAACATAGCAAGTGCCAACCAAATAACCCCAGCTCTTTGTTTGTCAAACAGCAATAGAAACAGCCTGTTAAAAGGCAGATTGATATGGCTGTACAGGTGCTGAGAGGTAAGTGCTGAACAAGAATTAAAAATGTATCTATCCAATGACATCTGCATTACTCTACATTTGCTACAACATGCACAGGTATACCCCCCACCATTGCAACCAGTGGCTGGTGTCCCTCTCTACTTTATCGTGCAGAACAGAGCATGAACCCACTTCTGTCTACCATTCTCCTTTTAGGATGATCTTCCAGGTTAACACTGGGTGATCACAGTGACTGGGACTGCCAGGGTGCCATAAACCACCACACATGGTGAATGGCTTATGATGATGGCTTAGCATTCGTATGGAATCAGAGCCACGCTCCTAAATTCGACTTAGACCAGTCATGGCTAAAGATTAGGGCCATGATTGCGCCATAATGTGGTTGGCTGATATTTTCAAGCATAGTCAGAGCAGTACTAGTGCTTTCTGGTTTCTAAAACCAGTTAAAATCAAGAAGTACAGTATTCAGATGGATAGTTTAACATTAAAAAATACAATTAGCTATCAGAAATTTGCTGCCTATTTAAAAAAAATATATATATATTTAACTTAATATTTTTTTTAAAGAATCAAGACCTTATATTGATGCGCTTTTATGGATGCAGGTTAAATAGCATTGATGTTGATAACATGCAACATTCTGAGCAGTTGTATCCCTTTAATAAACAGCATTATTTTTCATTCGTTATGTGTTTAATTTTTTTTATGAATTATTTTATTGATAAACTATTTGGCCGTGATATGTGTGATCCTCTGTAAAACCACCTTTACAAAAAAGGAGCATTCCCTTTAGAAATTGTAAACTCTGCTTTGGATAAAAGCGTCTGCTGAGAAACTAAAATACATAAATGTAGAAACAAACTTTGCAGATGTCTGTGTTAGGTTAAGTACAGGTGGATGATAGTGGGAGTGGGAGGCTTCTACAGGCAGTTAAAGTTTGGTCATCTGCTTTCACAGAGATCTGCATTCTCGCCAGGCAATTGTTAAAAGCTGGAAGTTTGTCAAAACAATCAAATAAAACCATCTGTAGTGCTGGTTCTACAAGTTATGATGACGATGATGAAGATGCTAGTGGAAAGATATATATTTGCATACAGCAAAAACTGGGTTTCGTAATGAACCCTTGTCGTTGACATGGTGATACAATTAGCTGGGAAACATTGAAAACAACGTTGTTGTGCCTTTTCGTAAACACCATAACATGTTCACTAAAACCTGGCTTTTCTGCCGGCCAGTTCTGAGTGGAAATGAAAGCTCATTCATGCAAGATAAAACGTGACTCCGACACCAAGGCGATGACCTCATAGACAGAGATTCTCTCATGACCTTGCCCCCACCATATGACACCACACAACTCCCCACCTCCCAAAATAGTGCTAAGCAGCCTCATCGCAATGGTCTACATGAAGCTACAAATTAAACTCTATCGCTTCCATGCCGTGGTTGTGATTATTAGCTATGCTAATAAGTGTACACTGTGTAACATTCAACAGGCAGCCAAAACTGTCTAGTTTACACCCAGGAGTTTCAAAGCTCTTCAACTTCCTATTTTAACAGTGGCCTTAAAGTAAAAGTTTTATTATCATTGTAAGTAGATGTAAAAGATTTAAAGGCCTTCAAAGACGCTACTAATTGTGCAACAGTTTTAGGCAGTTCTTACCATGGACACTGTAAGAGCCATTGGCCTGAATTGTATTTTGATTAGTGGGCCCATATGTGTGCAGTGGATTTTTCTTAAGAAAGGAAACTTCTTAGAGGAAGCAACATGGCTCTGCTGTACATAGGGGCTACACTCACACACATGGTACAGTGAGAATTTTGTCATCTGGTCCACTTCACAGTGACAGATGGTTTTTCTGCAGATAGTTCATCCGTACCATGAAGATAGAGAGGTGCATGACAGGGGTCTGTTCCTCCTCCCAGACCTACTGTTCCACACTCCCCAGAACACCACTACATATTGGCAATTATCACCTTTCCCTCAGTGTTCACTTAAGCAATCTTGGTGCAACTTTCCCTACCCCAAACAGAAGGGCTTTCTTCCCCCTTTTCCTTCAGCCTAGGTGGTGTGAAGGTTTTCAATTCCAGAAATAGTGCCATATTCGTCTTTTCTTTTATATGTGTGATAGTGTGCTTAATAGTGTCCTTGCTTTGTTTGGAATGGATAAACTTTTATTATTATTATGAAAGTTATCCTTAAACTTTTTCTATTATTTTAAGTGAGTGCTGATTTCCTAAAACAATTCCCAAACCTATTCGAAATCAGTCACAGCAGCGAAAAAAGCTCCTTTATCTACACAATCTTTTGAGCCTGTCTTAAAAGCCCTTCCGCTCAACAGTGTCACAGCGGGAATTGTCGAACGCAGCTCATCGCCATTTCAAAGCTTTCCCAGACACCGATGGGCTGGCCAGCTGAGCCATATGCAACCCATGCCTAGGGTATGTCTCTTGGGTATTTCAGACTAATCTGAGGGGATTAATGAAGATCTGTCTGATAGCAGAGAAACCGTGTAGACATCACAGAAGGTGGAATGGGAGAGACGTATGAACATCGCAGCCTTAGCTGGTGCAGATCAGAGAGGAGAGCAGCCCCTACTGCACCTGCTGGCTCTGTCTCCGAGGTTCCAGTCCGCAGGCTGCAGGAGCATCAACAGAGACGACGTAATCTCCTTAGCCACATCACTGATTTGGCCCCTCCTCTCACGCTCTCCTCATTTAGAAACCTAATGAGAGAAAGGTCCTCCGAGCTTTTGGTTTCCCCGCTCTGCATCTGCTCCCTGTGTGGACAAATGCACCATGCATGTCGGATGTGACGGTTCCTGCGGGACTTCTGGATAAATGGAACAGGTCGTGTTGAATGGGAATCGCCCTGAGTCAGCAAGCTCAGAGCTTCCCAGAGGAGGTTCTTCGGGTTTAGATGGCAATGGAAGTGTATTCCGCAGGCCACAACTAATGTTTGCGGAATGAACTGACTGTTTATAAAAATAAAACTGTTGGAGGTGTTTTCTCTCTCAAACACAGATGGCTACCCACACAGCCAATTGTAATTTGGCTGTTTCATCTTTATGAATGTGTCTGAGACCTGTACCCTGTCTTTGGCTGTATCATCTTCATTGTCTGAGGCCTGTACCCTGTCTCTGGCTGTTTCATGTTTACTGTCTGAGACCTGTACCCTGTATTTGGCTACATCATCTTTACTGTCTGAGACCAGTCCACAGTCAAACCTATTCTATCTTTACGCATTTCATGCACAGTCCAGTATTGGAAAACAGTCAGCATTTCAGTTTCAGCCTGCCTCCCCCTTACCGCTACGGCAGGAAATGATCAAACAGCGTTTGTTCTCTCTACAATAGACCTGTTGGTGATGGCGATCTAATCTGAGATTGCTGAGGCTGCGAAGGGCCAGCTAATTTTCAACAAATCCCATTTCATTCGCAGAAGCTCTTCCCCCCTGGGTGTCATAAACCCCCCAGTGCAGGGCGGGCCATAGAAATCAGATGGTTGCATATGGATTCTCCTTGAATATCATTCAGTCGCCGTGTAATCTTATTATGCAAAGTGCTAATCCTCACCTACAACGAAGACCCGAAGGGTGGGAATGTACCGATATCCAGGCTAAGGGGGGTCATGTTTTCTGATCCCTGTGTTACTCTTCTCTGGGGATCTGGGACTAAAGAGAAAACCCCCTCATGTTGGGGAGAACCTCTGGAGGTTATTGGCATGAGGTCCTGGCCGGGGCAGTGGGATTCTCTATATCTTTGGTGGAAATATCATTGGTTGGGAATATCATTGGTGGGCAATGAGCTGGTGCTGCTTCTTAACAGCTTTTTTGACTGAACAGATTTTGACTCCTTCCACGTGAAGACACCTCCAGTCACTCTTAAATCTCACAGATGAAATGTGTGTTTGTGTATGTGACCAAAGCTGACGGAGTGTAATTGATCTCTGAGATTTAGTGGGAGCGAAATGGGATGAAGTGCAGCGCCTTGGGGAAAGCCGTCTGTCACTGTGGCTCACAGCGAGCGAGGCCTAATCCACTCTCATGTCTTTGTAAAGCTTAGAGCATTCAGTAGTTAGTGCCAGCAACAGTGTCAATTGAAGGAATCATGGGCAAATGACTGGCAAAAAGTCAACCCCATCCAGATTTAGGAGACATGCTGCAGTGTTTTTACATTAATGGTTTATCATACCCTGGCGATATGAACCATACCAATGACTAAAGGATAAGCTGTTGAGGTTGACAGTCTTTAAGTGAAACGATTGGCTATAATTCAACAGCAGATATTTGGATTTGACCCAGGTGGAGGCATTTCAGCCAGTCCTTTATCCTCACCCGTGTGAATCGAAAGAGCCAACACCTTGGATTTACCCCCAAGCTCTGCTCTACTTTAATCAGACTAACACCTCCAGACTTGGAGGCAATTACATTTGCTACGAACCAATGAAGCCAGCTATTTTAAGGACATGGGAGGGATATGAAGGTTGGAGGTGGGATTGTGCTTGTGTGGGGGTCCGTCTTTGTCTTCACTTTCAGTAGCATTGATGACACCTGTAAAACTGCAAGTGGATCTGGTGTTTTGTCACTGTCTCTGATCCGAGTTTGTGCCTTATGCAGTTTCAGGTTTCAGGTGCCATTCAAATGCTACATAATTGTTTTATTTCATTTCCAATTAAGTGGCAACCGTTGTTGAATTTGAAAAGACTCCTGAAAACATTGGTGTGGCACACAGCCATGCCCTCAAGCCCAAGGAAAGTCCCCAAAAGGACTGGAAAAGCCTGGTTTGGTGTGACTGAGGCTCCGTGTTTGTAGTATTTACATTTGAACTTTTTGTTAACGGGAGGTTTTGATTTTGGTTTATATTTAAAATAAATAAATAAATTTAAATAGTTTTTGTTGTATTTGTTTGCTTGAGTGTTTTGAAGGCGTACACTTTTCCCGTGTCTTTGTCTCCAGCCCCTTTCGGACCGGGCACGCCCCCCGCGTGCTAAAATCGGTATGCATGTTTCATTGTTCATCTTAACCTGTTTCTGAGTGCATGAATCATACTTGCATAACTTAAATAAAATATCTTAAAAATCTAAATTGATCACCACATTCATAATATTCTAGTGTTGGTTTAAAGAGGTTTTTTGTCACATGTTTCATATCATTACATCTCATAGCATTTCATCTCATCACATTTAATGGTATTTCAGCACATTGGAAATAATGGAGTAACAGTCAGGGAAGGGTTTGTGTTGTCTATTGAGGGGGGATAAGAGGTGAAACCATAAGTTTACCAGATATTTATTATTCTCCCTAATTTTATGTTAAGTTCTTTCAGCGCAGTTTCCTCATTGACGGAAGTAGTTGCTTAATTAACTGCATGTTGCATCACAACATTAATTATTAGAAATGTAGAACTGACAAAATATTGGTGAAAATATTGGTCACAATTAGCTGAATTGATACGGTGCACGCTCTAGTTCGATATATTCTTGACCTGAATGTATGTTTGTACTGTTCATAACATGACATTGTTTTCACTCTAACAATGTTTCTTTACCTGCTGTGTCAGTTGGATGACACTTTGTTCACTTTAGCCAGAAATGTGCTTGTATGAAAAGACATGCTTTATAGTAGGCCAATAACCGGAAGAAAGAAAATTCCATATCCTGGGGGTCTTAAAGGGCTTAAATGAACGTACTTACTGACATTAGTGATCTAATGTTATATGTAAGTGTGCTAAAAGATAGATTGATGCTCTGGGGTGGTAGTGGATTTGGAAAGTGTATTGTTGTGCTTCAGTCTCTATTTGCATATTTTTTCCTGCAGTTTTAATTGTAAATTATTACCGCACTTTTGGTTCTGTGCCATCCTGCTGATCACTTGACATCTTAACGCTGTGGAGAGTCTTCAGACGGCTGAAGGGCAGTCAAAACCCCAGGAGAAAAGCAACTAAACTCTGGAAACCCGCAGTGCAGTTTCACTGTTCACTGTGCACTGTGCGTGGTGTACACATGAAGAAATAAAACAATCTACAATATTGATTACAGCCTGTTCAGTGTGTGGGCCAAGGAGCCTAGCGTGTACAGGATTTAATAACTCTATCAGAGCTCTTCTACGGACAGCTCTGACTGAATTTAACTGACTGATACTATGTCATTTGGACAGCAATTCCATTGCATATTATAATATTTAAAGAAATAACTCATAAACAATGTAATTTTCTCCCAGCATACTGAAACATTAATTTACCACAGACCATGATATAGACATATATTGCAGTATAATATTTTGCTGACCCTGTCTGCGCATAGAGTGGACCAGGGCTTTAATGAAAGCTTTGACAAGCCTGCTCTCCTAAAATGATGAGATCGTTGGTAATTGATGTCACAGTCAATTAGGGCTTGGTGTGCTGCAGGCCTACGTGAACTTGGCCCTCTTCAGGCTGAATCAGCCAGAGGAACATCCTAATGACCAGGTCTGAATTCATGACCCTGACCCCTCTGAAAAAAAATCTAAAAACGAATTGATTACTTTTCTGGGATGAAGTTTGGAGGTAAAAATGACTAGAAGCTGCCATTTCCAGAGAGGATGTTATGTACATTTGCCTGAGTGTGGTTTGACCTGTTCAGTTTGCAATGAACTCAATCGTTAAACAAATACAAAAACAAGCAATCAGGTCACAATAATTGACAATAAGAAGGATTGACTGCAGTGGAGGTATGAGGGTATCAAGTAAACCTCCTCAGTTCAGCTGTGTTGAACATGGTACTGGTGAGAAATACGTCATTGGCCATTAAGGTCAGTTGCAGACAAAACTGACACATCAACATTAGCATATTACAGCACTCTAATGGTGGTAGTTGAGGTGTCATTGTCCTTAACATGTGCAGCACAGACAGGAGCCAAAGGATTCATCCATCTGTGAAGTAATTCAGGTAAGATGGATCAGAGCTTTGGACAAAAAAGGCTGCTTGTAAGTCAAACCTGGGCTGTGGCCTGAGGTTGGTTAACGGCCTGTAGATATAAGAAGGAAGTGCTCTTAGTTTTTAATCCTAATGCAGGTCCCAGTGTTAAATCTCCAGAAAGGGGTGCCACAGGGATCGGTTCTTGGGCCACTTTTGTTTACTCTCTTTATTTATAATGTTGGTGTCGAAGGTTTTCATATTTATGCTAATTTATTCATTACTGTGTAGCTACACTGAATAAGGCTTTTTCTGCATTCTGCCTTAACTATTATGCAGTCAAACCTCTGTCAGCTTTTTAATGTTGAAAAGACCAATTTAACCTCCCATGTATATTCACTAAGCAGGTAAAAAAAAAAAAATAGAGAGGATATCCACTTATATGTATTTAGGTTTCTTGAAAGATGAGTGTCTTGAGCTCAAGTTAAGTTTTTATTTTTGAAATAATTTATGTTTTTCTTTTGATGCAAGAAAGGGGCTTGCCTTTAATTGACTGGTGATGACCTTGTTCATGCATTCTCTTATGGCCCTTCCTCTTGGAATGAGAGACAAAAGGAAATTAAATCTCAGGAGCTCACGCTCGTGCTTATTTGTCCTATATGTGGGTAAAAAAAATAGGATGGAAAATATCTCTTGAAGATCTCTTGCATGCTCATCGTATAAATTGCTGTTTTAAACTGTAGTAGTTTGTATTTGATGCTGTAAATGTGTTTGAAACTTCTACTATTTTTGGCCAGGTCTCGTTTGAAAACTAGATTTAAATCTCGCAGGACAAACATGGTAAAATGCTGTGTGATCCTTTTAGAATAAAGATATCACATTGATAGATAAGGCAAATCAATGTATTTCAGGTATTGTTAAAACATTTTAAAAGTAGTACTCCCTCCCGCTGGGAAGAACAGGCTTCTAAAATGTATTTCTGCACACCGTGTTTGAGGGGAATATGTTATTAATTTGTGGTTGACCTCTTTCCGCTCATATGGTACAACGACGCCTTTTCCACATTTAATATTTAATGGGCTGCACTGACAGTCAAGAATGCTTAAGTTTCCTTCTGGCTGTGCAATATTTATAAGCACTCAGTGAAGCAGAAGTAGTCAAAGAAGAGCTCGATTGAACATGTTTTTTCACTCAATTGCCAGGGAGACCGGCTGAGAGGTTTTACTCAGTGGCAACTGTTCGTGTAAAATATAATGATGAGGAGCCCCTGGTATGAAAATAATGGTGACGAGCTCCTGCTACAAATATAATAGTGATTACCCCCTGGTTTAAATGTAATGGTGATGACTCCCTGGTACAAATATAATGGTGATGAGCCCATAGTATGATGAGGCAAGAGAGCAGGCATACAGAGCTCTCCACTGACTCTGCACTTCAGCAAGTCAGGAAATGTAAGATACAGGGTAAATAGACAGGGCAGAACCCCATCCCCTTTGGTCTTCATAAATTTTGCCCATGCACTGCTACTTCCTTTGCCCCTGATGGTCCATTACTGGGCTCTCCTGTTTCCAGCTCTTCTCCGCTTGGTGGCAGCGTTATTTAATGTCCCTGCAACAGAGAGACCAGTTAAAGAGCTCTTGAAGAGAAATGGCAGGGTCCGTGCCATTCTAATGGGTTCCACACTTGCCCTGGTCATGCACTGGTGCGCCATAGACTGGTCGCAGCTCCCGCAGCAATATGGACTGCCTCCTGGTGGGGCCTCCTTCCTACGGAGTAGGTCTTTACCAGACCTTTACTCTGCACCCTGACGCCCAGTCAGCGCTTTCTATTTCAGCAGTTACCACTGTCATGCTACGCACAGCACTTTTCTGCTCCTCCCTCGCCTCCAGCTTGGGTCAGTGTGGACAGCCCTCACTGTCGGGTCACCTTGAGAGCACATTCAGTGCTACTCTGCAGCTGACCTGGACAAAGCTCAGTGGAGAAATCTAAACTCTGCAGCCTATCAATTCACTTTCAGGACTTCAGGGTCTTTAAAGGTCAGGAGCAAGCAGAGTGATGCATGCTCGATTTGTGGCCAGAAGAGGTGTCCAATTTGGTCCAATTAGCTCAAAGGTGGCATGTTGCGCACATCTGACTCATTTATTCATGCTCCTGCTGATAATGGCAGGTTTATGTTTTCTTGCTTTGAATTGGAGGAATGGGGTAACTGGCAAGTGAAGGTGCTGTCTGTGTGTGTGTGTGTGTGTGTGTGTGTGTGTGTGTGTGTGAATGAGCGATTGTGTGTGTAAATGAGCGATTGTGTGTGTACTAGCTTTGCGTGCTGGATGTATTGGCATCGATGGGTATGCTGTTGAGGGTTCTCTGTGGATGGAAGCTCATTTCACTGATGGTTTTGGATCGTTCCCTGCAAACTTTACAGTTGTGTTTCTTCTGTTAGCCTGTTGCCTCAGGAGTTCACGTGCTCCAAGTTGAACTGGGTTGGGGCGCGACAGGGGAAGGTTTAGATCCTCTCTAGCAGGCATTCAAGCATGGTACCGGCTAGCAGAGCATTGCGTGCATGTGTGTTTGTGTTTCTTACTTCACGCTGTAGTTCAGTTGAATGGAGTCCAAAGCTGGGCAGTGATGCGTGGAGAGACACTGAACTACAATAACAGTTCTGGGAAGGCCAATTTACTGCACAATTATATGTTCAAATTGGGATAATGGGAAGACTGAGCAAATTCAACTAATCTTTTTTCAGCAAATTCTTTTAAAACTAATTAAATTTCAATGACAGATGCACAAACTTGGGTCCTTGTTTCTCCTCTTTCCGCTGTGTACTGTTAATGGGTGGACTGAAGAAAGAACTGGAGGACAACATTTTAATTCCTGCTGATTTTGGATGTCCTCTGTCTTGGATGTCTTCTGATGACCTTGACAAGAAGGTGAAAAGCAGATGTCACTTTATTGACTGGACATAATTGTATCGAACATTTCAGATTTTCAAAGTTGATTTTCCAATGATGAACGAGTTGAGGCTCAGAACCTCAATACCTTTAGTTGTGTCAGCCATGAATGGAGTAAAGCAGTCCACCATCTCTCTTCTTGTTGCTGCTCAATAAATTGCTGGACGCTCACAGTCCTTACTAAACAAGCGCAGGAAGGGGATCTGACTGCAGGCAAGGAACCCTTTTAAATCTGCCTTTCAATCAAATGATTGGATAAACCCTGGAGAAATGTGTGACATCAGTATTCACACTACTGTAATCGTCTGGAAACAGACACAGTGTCACCACTGTGTTTCAGAAACCATTTACTTACTTTTCACCTGTGAATTTCAACAGAAGGAAAACTTTGGTGAAGTTTAATTAGTTGACATGATTTTTATTACTTCTGGTTCTAAATTATTTGTCCTTAAAAACACTTCTGAAAAAGGTATTAAAAGATTAGGTGTTCAAGTTGAAATATGTTAAAGGTTTGCTGAGAGGTTGTGACCCAGGAAGCACTTGCAAAGGCCCCCTGTGTGTGGGTGGGTGGTTGTGGAATCAGACACACTGTGCCTCAGGTCTGTCCTGTAACAGCCACCATGATCTTACCTGAGAATGCCTGTGAATATTTTACTGATCTTCTGGGAGGTATGCAGCCTGCTAAGTCCAGTAGGTCATTGGCTGCTCGTAACAAGCCGGAGCATGCTATAACCAGCCGTCTCTGTGACAGGGTGTCAAAGTAACGTTATTAAATACTGCGATTTCATAAGCAGGCCCCAGGCCTTCAGAAACACATTTAAACTTGCCAGGCATGTGTTGCTTTCTTCACCCCCCACAGATAAAACTGAGAATACACGTTATGTCCCCGTGCTGACAGTTTCTCAAAACTCCAAACCCCCAGGCTCTGAGTAAATGTCATTTAGTTTAGAGGTAAAAAAACACAAACAAACATCTAATTTAGGTATATCAATGTGTCAAAACATTACAACGGATTTATCAAGAGAATTACTGGTTTTCACTTCAGGAAATAATTCTTTTGAACCCTGATTTTCTTTTTTCATTTAATATCATTTGGATTGTATGTTTGACTTCTGCATTTCACCTTTAACTGAGTTTATTCACAATTAAGGTTTAGAAATATTTTAGAGGAATAGTTTAAAAAGGTTTCGAAATATCATATCTATTTCTGTTTCATGTAGCCATGGAACAGTGATGACACTGTGCGAAACGGACACCAAATCAGGCCAATTTGCGTTTGAATGTAACGTTTAGATAACTGTGGAAAGTGTGAAAGAAGGGGCTTCCCAACAACTGACTTCCCTTTCTCAGTGAGATAATAACAGTGACAAACACTTAATTCTAATTACAGAAACATTAGTGTTCCATAACCTCAACACCTGCTCCCTTCAGGAGCAGTGATTTATGTTCGCTGTCTTTGTGTGACCATCTTGCACATCTGTGGTTGCAGCCAGCAGTGATATTTCCATGTGATGCACATTGATGTGGTGGGTGGAGAGGCAAGGCTGAGCTTCTAAGTCAAACATTGACCTCATCAGCAGTGGCACAATAGGGGAAGGGTCAGACCTTGTCCACAACCATTTTGTCAGGTTTGGTCAGGTGGACTCTGCGAGAACATGGTAGCGTAAAGTTGTATTTTCACACGGTGAGTCACTCCTTGTGAAATGAAGAAATGATGTCCCTTTACTAGTCAGCATGCTTGTCTCAGTCTCCTTAAAGGTGCAGTGCCTTTGTTAACCTCCGGGGGCAGTGGGACTGTCATGGTCTTCCTGCGGGGATGAATGTTTAAGCCTAACTTACTTGCAAGGGCTGCTCCATGCTCCATGCTCGGTGCCCTGTCAGTAGCCGCTCACATTGCACTGCTGTCTCAGTGGCCATTATGTAATGCAGCGGGCCATTACAGGGCCTGACAAACAAGGCATATCCCTTCCATACTCTAGGCTCCTCCAGTCAGGGGCAGGTCCTGCCCTTTTGCCCTGGTATTGGCAAGAACAGGATTGTAACAAGGACTTCAAATCATGCAGTAGTTTAATGTGTCAGCATCATAGTGAATCTTGTCTCCGGAATACCTATCCTAGCTATGTGATTTTTGTGTTTGTAGCCATTTTTAATGACATAATGAGTGCTTACATTATCAAAAAACTGCAGCGGACCGTTCTACATTGTGATCTATGTTTCTTTCTGATGTGCCCCGGTTTAACGAGCAGCTAACTCAGGGTCATTCACCTGACAGACATCATACAGTTCCCTGTTGGTAGACAGCTAAGAAACTTAAAGGAGTGAGGGCGGTAGGGTGACTGCTCCCAGAAACCCGATTAAACTCTTCTGTACGCTCTTCAGCTTTCACCTTATTTTCAACCACACCCAGGACTCCTTCAAACCCCTGTTTTAAACGTGACCCAGGGAAGCGCAGAGGGTTGGAATTCCTCCTGTCCGCTGAGAAGCGGAGTGATCCGTGCTGCTGAACAAACCCGTCCTTCCAGAACCTAAGACAACGTAACGCTGTAACCGCGCATGCGGTGCTCATTTGTTTGTGACTCCAGCAGAATCACTCTGAAGCCTGCATGTCTAAACGGATTCACGAGGACGGGGAAAACAAAGCCATAAAGAACCGGGGGGCAGTCCCTTAACAGTTCTTGTGAGAGAAGATCTCATCCAGGCTGAGTAGGCGTATGAGGAGATGCTATGAGTTTTCTGCTCCAATATTTAGACAGGATGGGAGAAAGGCTCCACACACACTCCACTGCTGAACCAAGACAGGCTCCAAACGTGGCAACTCTTCTTACTCCACACACAAACCTCTTCACTCTCAATTTAACACCAAACGTAATGAAGCCACCACTCCAGATTGGATTACATGGAACAAGGAGTAATGGCAGGTGAGAGCAGAGGCAACAAGGCACTTGCACTTCATAGCATTTTCAGTCTGATTGCTCAAGCAGGAGTGTTCAATAGTCAATGCACGCAATTTAATAGACAAATTACTCTGTTGAATGTCAACTGGCAGAGTGCTTTCTCAAAACAATCTCTCATTAAAAGGAGCAGGCAGTCCCATTGGGTTATGAGTGTCTGTTTAGCTGCCCCTATGAAACCACTAATCACACATTACTAAACTGGGAAGGCTATTCCCTCTATTTGGTCTCTGGCTAATATTTCTGGTGGCAAAGGGTTTAGTGGTGGGATTCAGCAGTCAGGCCTCTCTAATTTGTGTAGAGCTGAACCACAATCACCAGAGACTCATGATGGCTATATTTCACCAACAAAGAGAGGTTTAAGCTAGGCTGGTTCCACTTAATCTGTGGTAGAGACAATAAGGCAATGCGTGCACTCCAATGACACAGTGAGGAGTAGGATAAACATACCTTGGGACTTTTGAAGTGTGCTCAACACATCCTCCATTATTGGGGTTGTGGTTTTGGTTCGCTGCATATTCTTCAGCTGATACCTTGAAGGTGGTCACTAAGCTCCAATCACTAATAATAAACTGGACCAGATTTGTTTGGATTCCTTTGTTTCGCACACATTTCCCCACTTGGCAGCTGTTGTCAGTGGGCTCCCAGTCTGATTGGTTCTGCTCGACCCTGGTGACACCCAGGCCCACTGTCAGAGGGGGGCCCTTGCAAAGGTCTATGGTTGACCCTTAAATGGTTGTCTGGTTTTTGTAATGATTTGATACCTTTTAGATGTGTGTTTTTTACCCCTCCCAGTCGATCATATGTTAAACTGTGGAAAAGTGGACTGGTCTTTTTTTTTGTAATTTCTTTCACAAGCTGCATTTATGAGTGATCTTGCTTGAAGGGAATAAGTAAGGACTCACTCCCTGCTGTCTTTCCCAGTATATCCCTGGTGCCTGACTGTATGGTGAGAGTGCTGGTTTGGACACTGTCTGCTCATTTAATTTGAACGACTGTACTCTACCTTGTAGGTATACAGTTTAACGTACCTATTCCACTGGGTTACATGGAGGCAATGTGACATTTCGGTAATTATATTGTCTGTCATTATTTTTATCCGTAGCAGTTATGTAACGTAGTTGAGTATTTAATTTTATATAGTATATTCATTTTAATATTATATGCTCGGATGATTTCTTTCTATACGTTTTAATAATTAACAATATTTTGTGAAATGCACTGATACCTCTGGAATTTCTCTGGGACTAAAGTATTTTTAGATGGAGTATTTTACTATATAGTATCCATTCTCTGGGATTTAAGTAGCTTTGAATATTCAGTCCTGTATTCAGTCCAGAGAAATAGGTTGAAAACAGTATTCTTGTCAGGGTAGAAATGAAGATGGAATTTGCAATCTTGAAAGGTCCTCAGTGGTGTTAGTTTCCTGCTTCCTGAGCAGCACAGTGCAGGAGGAAATAAATGAGCGCCAAGAATCAATGAAATCCTTCAATAACTCCTGCTTCATTACCCTCTTAATAAGGGGCTATTTATCTGTCTCATGCAAACAGTCTGGGAGAGTGGTTCTGTAATGCATATGGCAACACTGCCACCTAGAGGATACCACGGCAGGCACCGAGAGCCACAGGCTGCTGGTGCTCTAACCCACTTTCCAGCCCACTTTGTTCTAGATTAGAATGGTAGGGCAATGCTCAATGCTGCCTCTGAGTTTTATTCCCTTATAATAGGAGGCTGCCCTAGATGGAGAGTGGCAGGTATCTTCTTGAAACATTAGCAGCACACAGGTCAGTTATCAAGATGCTGCTTGCTAAAAAAAAAGAAAAAAGGATGCTGTCTAGTTGGGTAACCCTTGAATGAACTCTTACAATGAGGCATCATGGGAAAAAAGAACTGAGTGCTGGCTGTCACAGAGAGACAAACACCGCTTAAGGGCTGTCTGCTGCTTCCACCGCTGGCTACAAAACTCCCACAAACAGATCCAGACCCTGCAGCAGTGGCTTTACTTCGATTGTTCTGTTCTTGCATAGTCCTATTCTTTTCAGAACGCATTGTGTGAACAAAACAAAAAAAACAGGACTTTGTATTTCCGCCAGTCTTCGTCTTTAGGGCAAGCTTTAGAATTTTTACTCTCCTAAAAAGTGGCATTGCATTGTGGGAGGGCCCAAACCTATGGTTTATCTCCGATTTTTATTCATTCTCAGTCCTTCCCCGAGGCAAAGCTGTCACAGACCAGTGGAAGTCTTCTATTTTACTAGAACAGTGTGCTTACGACATGGGATACTTTAGTGAAAACCTTCCTGGATGGAGTAGTTACTCTTATGGCCTCTGCAGAATTTGACAGTAGTGCATACATTTGGAGTGAGGATGAGTCAGAAAAGTGCTTCCCAAATCAAATAAACGTGACACATCACTTACCAGGCTGTGGTTGTTGCTCTGCCCAGTTTCACAAAGGCTTGCCTGACAGCTGTCTTATGTGGCACTGGCTCCATGGCACTGGAGAGGTACAAACTGGATTTCCTCTGACTGAAGAATGGCTTCTTGTGGGTGTAAGATGGTTTGGGTGAACCAGATGACCTTCCAAACAACGCAACAGAACAGTCTGTTTATAGGACTCAGCTCTGTGTCGGTGAGCCTGTTTGCTGGACTGAGCTTTGTCCATTAGCCTGTTCGCAGGACTGAGCTCTGTGATAGTGAGCCTGTTTGTAAGACTGAGCTCTGTGTCGGTGAGCCTGTTTGCAGAACTGAGCTGTGTCAATGAGTCTTTTCGGAGGACTGAGCTCTGTGATAGTGAGCCTGTTTGTAAGACTGAGCTCTGTGTCGGTGAGCCTGTTAGTAGAACTGAGCTCTGTGTCTGAGCTTTAGTCATGCAGTACAAGACATGAATTTGTGTGATTGAGATATGGCTGTTTAACACAAACAGACAGAAACAGTACTACAGTGCTGGACCCTGTCACTCTGTCTCCATTGTGTTAAAAAGAAAAATGCAACCAGTAGAGTCCCAGGGTGAAAAATAACATGCTAGCCATTGGGTTTCCCTAGTCATTTCATCCCTCACTGCAGGCTGAAAACAAAATGATGTTGTCTTAAACAAGGGAAGAGGCTTGCTGTGGTTCCAGGGGGGACTTCTCTGAGGATTTAAGTGGCTGGCTGGGCCTTTCAGGGCACAGGGAACCTCATGGGTGGAGCTCGCCTTTAACGGAAACCAAAATTCCTTCCCTAATCTGTGCTCTGACTTTTTCTCCATCACTATCTCTCCTTTGGGGAAATTACGTGTTGTAGTGTATTACCAAAACTACACTGAAATTAGCTTTTTGGTGCTACTGCCTTGGTTATTGAAGGAAATAGAAAGCAGAAACTACATTACCGGTTCATGCACAAAACCTTCAGACAGGTCTTCACTTCTACTACCATTTCACCATGAGGATGTTACAATCATTTTTAATAATTCTTCATTTGTAACCTGGAATCAGAGAGGTAATTTGTGGGATTATACGTACGGGTAATATGTAAATCCCATAAAGTAATTGCTGAAAAAATGTTGTAGACTGGTGGAAACTGTTAGGCAACCTGGCATTCTGGGATAGACAGTTGCAGACCTGACAGGGAAGTAATCCCAGGGCGTGGGGTGCCGTTGTAGTGTTTAGGCTAAGGGCCGAATCACCATAGACTTCATGTCTGCTTAATTAACCCTGACATGCCGGTGCTTTCCACAGTGTAAAAGCAAAGCCATCATCTTCATCACCATTAAAATGGATTCCCACATTTTCAGTATTACATTAGCTCTGTGTTGCGTGGGGGAGTTGGTTTCATGATCAGTCCTGCTAGAGTTCCTCATGGATTTCGCCGGACTCGTCCTCAAATAATTGACATTCCTTTGCTATACAGTCTCCTCCTTTGTTATTATGGATAAGTTGGTGATCCCCCAGTGAGGTAGAGGCTTTGGTGGACGCCCTTGGCCTGCTTCATGGTGGAAAACAACATGAGATTTTGATGAAAGGACAGCTTTGCCTTTCCTCACACGCAGTTTGGCAAACACCAGTTAAAGTCCCATGTCCAGGAAAGGGACATCAGTGACGATCGGTGCCTTCTGCTCCCTGTCACTTCTCGTTATCGCCAAGCTGTTTGACAGCACCTGGGGGAATCAAGGTCCTCCTGGCTCCTGTCACCATCTGCATAATGTGGCTCGATGGCTCCGTCAAGGGATCGGAACGCTGTGTCTGCGCTTCATCTCAGACATTTACAAGTCTGGGTCAGGCAATTCCATTCCCCTCCCCGGTATGTGCTGTGTTGTGTGTCACTTGTCTTTATGATCCCGGCCCAACAGGTCACCGCTGTCCTAAAGAGGGGGGGCCGGGGTCCATCAGCAGAAAGATGCAGCTAAAATCATTGTTATTCATGTGGACAAGGCTTTCTCAATCTTCAAAGCCACTGTCTCAAACAAGCTTTAAATTAGAATTGAATATAATCATTTGATACTCAATCATAGTTAAATGATCTTCCAGAGGTGTTTCCATCACTGGTAATTTTTCTGGAGACCGTTATACAAATCCTTCTTCTCAATTTTGTGTTTACTTTGTACTATAGCATCAATATCTTTTGCTGACAATATTAAAATCAATAATAATACTTGTACAGTGCTATTTTCCATTGTACTGCTGGTATTACTGTTAATCATAAAATGTTTACATCCTCTGTAAAATAATTTGTGTTCTAGAAGGACTTAATGTGTGTGTGTGTGTGTATAATTTTAAATGGGTATATTATAAGGTTGTCTATAATAGTTACGCTTTTCATCATAGGAGAATGAAATCATTAATTTAATTTAACTATTAGGTAAATTCTGTTTTGTTCTATATACTTATTAAATTATAATTTTTAAAATATAAGCCAAAGTCAGGCATATATACATATATACTGAAATGTATTTTAAAAATAATATTCATCATCACCATCAGTGATCACCACCAATTTATTTAAAAAAAATGTATATATATATATATATATATATATATATATACATATATTGTTAGGGATGGAGGTATCTAAAATTTGATTTGGGATTTAATTAAATTTTATCTTGTTACGATTGATTTCATTTTTAAAGTAGAATACCAGTATGCTGATTATTAATTTTAACCTGCATAATATAAACAACCTTAACTGACCTTTCCTGATAACTGTAGCTTTTCCTTGGTGGTCCACAGTGTTACTAGATAGACAGAGACCTCATGTGATATATTGTATGAATGTCAATGTTATGAATGTCAGTTGTTAGCTAGAATAGTCACTAGTTAACCTGGTGACATTTTTCATCCTAAATGCTGTTGCAGAGGAATGATATGTTTCCAGTTTTCTAGTTTGGGAGTGGGTATTCTGGATAATGGAATCTGCAATAAGTTTAGCACTTTCTGACAAATTTTAGTTGTAAAAATGTGCTATAAAAAATAAAGTTTGTTTGATTGATTGATTGATTGATTGGTTGAATAAGCTAATAGACTGGGACACTCCAGTGCTTACACAGTCAGAATGTTCTTTGTCCAGTTTGCCATTATTACACCATTTCCAATGAGACAATGCATATTAGATAGCAGATCAATGCCCCCATCACCACTCTCAAGCTTACAAACTGGCCGGACGACAGAAATAGGAGATACCACAGTAGATAGAACCAGAAAGCAGGGAATCAGATTTCTATCTCACATTTTAATTCAGATTTTTTCTGACAAATTTTCTATAATTCTTTCAGTTCTTGAAAGGAGCAAGAGCGGATTTCTGGATGAATGGTTAAAGGCCAAAAGCAGGGAGATTACTTGTTTGATAGAAAATCTCATTTGTAGCTGTAGCCATCTTGTGAGACTGCCAGAGAAGAACCATTCTCAGTCCCATAATTGCACCAAAGAGTCCATCACATAGAATGTTAAATTAGTGATCTGCTATAGTTATATATAGATTATTTACACATTTAAAGGTCATTGGTTTAAATTATGTCGGATACTTTATTGTGACTTTCAGCCTAAACAATTGTTTAACCGAATGATTTATTTCATCGACTCATGTTTATTTACGGTAGGCAAATACGATCAACACACTGTTGGTCCGGCTGGTGGTGGGGGCCCGAGAAGGGCTGGATACCGATTGGCGAAGGAAGCTCAGATTTGTCCATGCTTCCCTCCACTCACCCCCCATGCCACCTGCTGTGCACTGCGTCCGTGGGGGGGCTCTTTGTACTGCTCTTTGTACTGCCCCCCCCCACGCATGATGCAGTTACAGAACCGTCGCCCGGCACCGGGGGCTACATTTCAGTTGTATGAGGTCTCCCCTCCAATTTAGCGCATAGGTCTATCTTTGCATCACAACCCCCATCAAAGACAATACTAATTAGGACTGTGTTATCCAAGACCTGCTTGCTGTTTTTAAACAAAGAGGCATTTTCAGTCCATGTAGACAGAGATTTGAACATGAATAGCTACCCACTAGGTCAATATGATTGCAGCTAGCCTGCTGTGTTTGTAATTAGAGATTAGACACAAAAATAGCTCTTTCACATATGCAAGTTTGTATAATTAGTCCCAGGGTGAGTTGTTGGAGTGTTCCTGGACCATGAATGCTCCTTGAAAGGGACCTCTGAAGATAGAAACATGGGGAGCTACTTGAGTAAGTCATAGTTTATCACCTTCAGTTGTGAGGAACCCAGTTATTAGAGTGATTAAATGACAGATACATCTTTGTGGTGGCACAAGTGTAGTGTTCCATGCCTATGGTGCTCTTTGCTCTTACGTGCTTGAAGTCCAGAAAACTGCTTGATAAAAAATAAACATAATCAAGGCATCATTTTAGACCGGTAAAAGATGCATGGCCTGTTCACTGCACATTTACACACAAGGACAGTCACAGAGATTTTCTTTAATTGTGTCCAGAGGCCTGGGACTGGGCAGTCAGTGGTGGATTGAGAGTGAGTCTGAGGTTCGGACTGTCAGTGGAGGAGAGATTGAGAGGGACTGTGAAAAACAGACTGTCAGTGGTGGAGAGATGACGAGGGACTTGAAAACTGAACCGTCAGTGGTGGACGGAGAGGGACTGGAGTGGGGAATAAGGATTTTGAATTGAATAGTATTGGGTTTTTTTTTTGTCTTTTGAGGAGAACTAATGACTATTGATTTCATTGCAGAGAGGCACCATTTTTGGTCATATTTAATCAGTTTTTGCTCTCTTTTTTGTCTGAAGACTCTGCCATGAGCCTGCCTGCTTTGTTAAAGGGTGTTTCTCTGCTGAGTGAGAGGAATATTGACATTAGAAACGTTATCTTAACCTGCCAAAACTTTAAAGAAGGCCAGCCAGGTTCACAATCGTTTTCTCCATGCCTCCTTAGAACAACTAAATCCCAGGCTCTGCAACAGTTCATCCATTAGGATCAAGGCCTGTGTGTCAGGGGCCCCTGATTGCGTTCATCTCCCAAAAAAGGCCGGACAACAACACAATCAATCCAGTTGTGTGTATTGATTTGGCAACATCACAGCTGCCTTCAAATAAGTTGGGAAAGGGAGAGAGGCTGGGGTTGCATGGAGTTGAAATTATCTTTCGATTTGCTAGGAGCCAAAGTGTTGGTACTCTCATATTGCCTTGCCACCTTTCCACTGATCAATACCGCATCATCCAGCAAGCTGATAATTAGCCTCTCTCTCCACAAAGATCGGTGCCGACCACAGCGGGGGGATAAGAGGTCAGGCAAAATCAGCTGCTTGAGCTGAAGGCGATGAGCAGGGCAAGCATCCCTGGCACAGCAGAGGGCTAAGCTGGGTTTTAATTACTGTCATTTTCCACACAAGTCAGAGAGTGAGCTGATGAAGTGAGGCGCGTTCCCTCCTGCTGTCCCTGATGGGGCCTTTAAAACCACGCACTGGCTCGCTGTTTGATCCCCACAGCGTTTATCGCTAATAACCTGCCGAGCCCTTTTTGTTTCGGCCTCTGCCGGCTCTTTCCTGGTGTCAGTGTGGTAATCGCGCTGCGTGAAATCTGCACCAAGATCACAGCTGCCCAACTCTCGCTGCGCCAGGCTCGCCGCTAAGTCATCGGCCCCAGCGAGGGTGAGTACACTGCTAGACACTTCCTTTGCAGTTTATCATTGTCACTGGGAAGCTTCGGCCCTCTCAGAGCTGTACACCATGGGGAAAATCTGTCCTCTCAAACCTGTACACTATGGGGAAAATCTGTCCTCTCAAACCTGTACAGTATGGATAAATCTCTGTCCTCTCAGAGCTGTACACCATGGGTAAACTTCTGTCCTCTCAAAGCTGTACACCGTGGGGAACATCTGTCCTCTCAAAGCTGTACACCGTGGGGAACATCTGTCCTCTCAAAGCTTTACAGTATGGATAAATCTCTGTCCTCTCAAAGCTGTACTCCGTGGGGAACATCTGTCCTCTCAAAGCTTTACAGTATGGATAAATCTCTGTCCTCTCAAAGCTGTACTCCGTGGGGAACAT
>JAOVYW010005977.1:0-11863 GCA_025775045.1 Hiodon tergisus
TTCTCTGTAAAGTGCAGTACCGCAGTGTTTCTCTGGATGGTACAGTACCACAGTGTTTCTCTGGATGGTGCAGTCACTACATTGTTTCTCTGTAAAGTGCAGTCACTACAGCGTTTCTCTGTAAAGTGCAGTACCGCAGTGTTTCTCTGTAAAGTACAGTCACTACAGCGTTTCTCTGTAAAGTGCAGTACCGCAGTGTTTCTCTGTAAAGTGCAGTCACTACAGCGTTTCTCTGTAAAGTACCTGCAGGGCTTCGGCTGTGAATCGCAGCTCAGTGACCGTGTGGTAGAAAGGCAGCAGGTCAGCCGCCTGACCCTCCGCGTCCAGAGGGGGGAGGGAGGAGAGCCTCTTCTTTAGCTGAACGATCCTCTTCTCGTGGGTCTGGAAGATGGGTGTAAAGCATTCCAGGGTTAGAACAGATTCAAAGAGTGGAGAGGCGGACAGAAAGATGGAAGAGGAGAGGAAGAGACAGGAAAAAGAGTGATTTTATTATAAAGGAGGAAAGACAAGCGGAAAATAAGGGGATCTGCCTTTCCACAGGGGAAGGCCCTTGCCAACAAGTCTGGTACCAGCACGCCTTCGTGAACCCAGTCCAGTGTCTCTGCGGCACCAGTTCAGTACCTGCGTGTCTCTGTGGCTCTCCGAGAAGCTCCTTCTCATCATGTCAGTCACCTCCAGGGCTTCCACCCGCAGAAGATTCAGGATCATGGTATAGGTCAGCCTAAACTGGGACTGCAGGACCGTCGGCTTCCCCTGGCAAAGAGAAGGGTACAAACGCCAGGTCAACTGGGATTCTGGACAAACCTGCTTCACGCTGTACATAGAGGAAGCCCTCTTCCACCTACACCCAATTAGTAACAAAGCCCCTAATCAGTATTACAATCTTGCAGGGGCAACGGGACATCGGTACTAGACGTCTGTTGAAACTTTGGACAAAATAAAGCTACGACAGAACCAAAAAAAGACGGGTGTATCTAGGTTTCTGAGCCGTTCTTCCTTTTTTCTAAAAGCTGAAAAGCAAAGTCACCAGGTAGCCCATCAAATTCTTGTAAGGGGCACGACTGCTGTCCCCTTAAGCTAACCACCAAATGGACAGCATTCCGAAAGACCTGTATTTACAGGTGGGGTTTGCGACGTCAGCCGCACTGCAGCCAGAAAAGTAAAGAAAGGGTGTGAGGGTACGAAGGAGGGAGACGGACCAGCATCATGACGTGGAGGTCGCCCATGCTGTGCACGCCGGACTTGCATAGGATGATGACGGTACCAGTGGCGTCCAGGCCCCTCCTGCCAGCTCTGCCTGCCATCTGGATGTACTCCCCTAAACACAGAGAGAGTGTGGGATAGCTCACATGGAGAAAAATCAGGGTCCACACAAGCAACATTACCAACATTAAACGGCGTATCGAAGGAAGCAGTGTCCCGTGGAGATGGCGGAGGCCGTACCCGGCAGCAGGTTTCGGAACCCCGTCCCGTCGTGTTTGCGGATGCTGTCGAACACCACGGTCCTGGCCGGCATGTTCACGCCCATGGCGAACGTCTCCGTGGCGAACAGCACCTGGGCGGGGTGGGGGGGTTGAGTACAGCTGGCTAGCAGATCAAACACCGCTAAGCGTTACGGACCAATCAAACGCACCTTTACTAGCCCTCGGGAGAAGAGCATCTCAATGACCTCCTTCAGAATTGGCAGGATTCCGCTGTGATGCACACCTATCCCCCTCTTCAAGAGGTCTCGCATCAGCAGAATCTGTAGAGACAGAGAAGAGGGCTGAAGGGATTGCCAACGCAAACAAAAACAGCAGTGCAGGGACCAGGCATTATACCGGTTTGCACGCCATTTATAAGTCACAAGTGGAGGGATCGTTTGGGTAAACGCTTTGCCAAACTTGGAATTGCCTTCTATCCGCCAATCAGGGACGACGTATTTACAGGCACCCGTGGAGAGCAGATGCGGACGCAGAGGGCCATGAAACCCGGAGCGTACCTGGGGAAGCTGACGGTCCCCCCCTCTCAAGCGACCCAGGCTCTTCTGGAAGAAGGAGTGGATCTCGCTCTTCTCCACCGAGCTGGTGAGGTCCATGGAGGAGAGCGATCGGGCGTTGTCATCGCAGCGGGAGCGGGAGAAGGTGAAGGCCACCACCGGGGTCTGCTGGCGCTGGGACAGGAAATGCAGGAGGGAGAGCCACACCGCCCGGTCCTGAGGGGGAGGAGGACACCCAAAACCGAAACCAACGTCAGGCCGAAACCCAGCGCAGACTGCCCAACTGATGGCAGCGGGCCAGAGGAGAGACAGAAGGTGAAAACCGATGAAGAAGGACAGCGGCTGGTCGGGGGGGCAGAGCTCTGGGGATCAGAGTGACGGACAAAAGGACAAAGGCAGACGGAGACATCTGGCTGGGGGGGGTTGGACCTTAAAGGAATCAGAGACCGACAGGCGGCCGGCGATACCTGGTTAGCCGTGGTGGACTGGGAGGAGCTCTTGGCCCCAAAGGACTGGGCGTGTTTGCTGGTACGCTCCTTTTTGGCCTCTACTGCGGCGTAGTACCTGCACAGACAGGTTGGGAATGGTGGATTTTCTCACATCTGGCCCTCAAAGAACCGTAACTCGTGATTTAAATGGAAGCATCAGAGCAATTCAAACCGCCATTAGGGAGAGTTCAGCTGCACGAAATACAGAGTTTGCGCATAACTGGTTGGTAGAGGCATAGCCATGCAGCAGTCACACCGATACTGATGCAGAAAACCAAGAGAAGTATTGAAACAGGGGTTAGCCCCCCTACCACACTAAGTGTGTGCTCGGTATCTCCAACCAAAGCGTCTGAAGCGGCGCCCTGGAAGACGGCGAAACCAAGCGTGGAGTGAATCCGTACCCCTTGGTGAGGAAGTTGCCCGTGGAGTCCACCAGCAGGAAGAGCTCCTTCTGTGTCTTGGTGCTGTTGCCAGTGTAGAGGTAGTGCTCCAATGGCACAGGTCTCTTCACGGTGCTGATCACATAGATGGGCCTCTTTTTTATGCGCCTGTGGGATGAGGGGTGCAGGGTACTGATTCAGACACGATGGGAAAGGCTACGACACAGGTGGGGCCTCATCTGTATAAACCCGGTCCTATTTAGCAAATCCTCTCAAGTATGCCGAGGTGGGGAAGTCAGGGGTTAGAGACACTGCACACACCCTATCCAATCAGAAAGATCAGGGGTCACGGACACCGCACACACCCTATCCAGTTACAGAGATCAGGGGTCACAGACACCTCACATACCCTATCCAGTCACAGAGATCAGGGGTCACGGACACCTCACATACCCTATCCAGTCACAGAGATCAGGGGTCACGGACACTGCACACACCCTATCCAGTCACAGAGATCAGGGGTCACAGATATGGCACACACCCTATCCGGTCACAGAGGTCAGGGGTTAGAGACACTGCACATACCCTATCCGGTCACAGAGATCAGGGGTCACAGACACCTCACATACCCTATCCAGTAACAGAGATCAGGGGTCACCGACACCTCACACACCCTATCCAGTCACAGAGGTCAGGGGTTAGAGACACTGCACACACCCTATCCAGTCACAGAGATCAGGGGTCACAGACACCTCACATACCCTATCCAGTTGCTGAACTCCACGGCGTTGGGCACTGTGGCACTGAGCATGATGATACTGACGTGATCCGGCAACATAATCAACACTTCCTCCCAGACTACCCCTCTCTGAGAGCCAAAGACAGAGAAAGGGAGGAACAGAACACTGCAGGTGAGTCATAGCGAGACATTAAAAACAAGCTACCGAAACTGCACTTCAAACAGAAAGTGAGGAACAAAACCTTAATATCCGTATATTTGTAAACATAAATACCAGTGTTTACCTGTATAGATATCTGTACACTGAATGTAAGAGAAGGTGGTTGGTGTATGTTCATTATGCCATAATGACAGTCTACAGCATCACAAAGCGAAATGGGTACCGTTTATATATCTATATATATAAATATGAAAAATGATGTGTATGGTACCCGTTTCGCTTTGTGATGATGTAGTCATAAACACACATATATATTTTTTTTTTTGGTATTTGCATCACTCAGTCATTAAATACAAACCCACTGGTCCCCCTATCATGCATACAATGTCTTAAACACAAACTTCTTCCTAGCTTCATTAACTCAAGAGAGAGGGATTAGGGATAAGACAATTGAGGAAGAACAGAAAGAGTCAGGAAAGTGGCCAGTAGAGTGTAGTCTGCACACACTCACCAGCTGAAATACAAAGGAGGACATTACAGGCAGACTAAAACTGGGCTTTTGAAAAACGGAAACGCAGATTCGTATATGAACAGATGACGATATGTTACATTTTTCCCTTTTACCTCGGCATCATTGATGTAATGAACTTCATCAAAGATGACCCACTCCAAATCTCGTATGACTTCGGAACCGTTATAAAGCATTGACCTGAGTAAAAGAGTCAGTCAGTCAAGCTAACAGCCTACTTTCAGAAACACATGTTTAGCACAGTACGGATGACCGCGCAGGGCAATATCACCGTGGGCGTTACCTCAATATTTCCGTGGTCATAATCAAACAGGAGGCCTCTGGGTTCAACTGGACATCCCCAGTTAGGAGTCCTACGTCCACAAATGTGTTCTTGAAGTCCCTGAACTTCTGATTGGAAAGTGCCTTGATGGGGGAGGTGTAGATGGTCCTGTCCGAGAGGAGGACGAGATGAGTACGAGCGGCTGACCCACACAAATGCCCAACATTCACTGCCACCCCCGAGCTGGGGCCGGGCGGGACGGGGCCCAATCAGCTCGACTAAAGACACGCGCAGACGCGGACCTGGTCATGTGCTTCCGCGAGAGAGCGATGGCGTACTCCGCCACCACGGTCTTGCCGGCCGACGTGTGCGCGGCCACAAACACAGAGTCGTGCGCCTCCAGTCTCAGCACGGCCTGCTTCTGAAACACATCCAGCTCAAACGGCCACTGCAGTGGGTGGGGGAGAGACAACGCGCGACACCCGTCAGCTCCACCGTTCCACCTCTCACTTTATGTCACAGTAGTTCATGAAACTTTGCATGTTAAAAATCGTAAACCTCCGTGTAAAGCGTGTGTCCTGCTTTTACCGCAGTATAAGAAGCGGTCATTGAACCTGAACACTACAACAGGCCTAAACGAACCGCACCTTGAAGGCTGGGTCCGGGATTCGCTTGTAGAAGTCGTCACAGGGGGAGCTAATGTCCACCGGAACTGCCCAACTTTTCCTCTCTTTCTCCTCCTCTCCCTCCTTCCCCGCCTCCTGGGCTTTCTTCCCAGCCGGGGAGGCAGCAGCCGGAGTGGGGGAGGACACAGAGTCCTGCAGGGGAAGACTGTGTGAATACCAGCCCTGGTAATAACTTTTATACACGGAAAACCAAAATCATGTGAATTTTGCTAAATGTACACATACTGAACATATATGTCCATTCTACAGGACAGGTAACGTCAACATTAATCCTCTGGATTGTTAACCCTTCAATACCTTGATCCCTAGGTCTTCGAGACTGTTTGTCCTGGGTATTTTTGGAGCGTCTCCGCCTCCCACCTTGCCCTCCAATTCCTCCCCCTCAGGTCGCGTGTCAATGATGTCATCAAAAGTGGACAGGAGGGACATCAGGTTGACTTCACCCGTTGAGGTTTTTGCCTCTTAAAAACAAAGTTTTGTTAAACAATGGGCACTGCCTAAAACACTCTTGAGATGAACGAAAATGCCCAAATATGTTTTGTATGCATGCACTTAATTTCAATCTACTTCACAAACTAAATAAAGAATCTGAAAATCCAAATGGATTATGGTCATCTGTATATGATGGATTTACCTCAGGCCGCCATAATCTAATCTGTTCTTTGCATGCAAACCTTATCTTTCAATACTAGCTGGATATTAAAATCAATGGGTGTGGCAAAACAATGGGAAATAGGGAAAGTAATAATTAAGTCTTTAATAAAGGTTTGTTGCTAGGCACCGAGAGGCGGACACTGACCTTTTGTGGTGAAATCTACCCCTGCCTTCAGTCCAGGGGCCACTGTCAGCAAACCTGGGGCGGACAGAAGACCAATATTCATACAGTAACGCTGCACGCATAGTTTACAATCAAACAATATACAAGCCGTCGTTGGATAAATTATTGGAATAAATTGACAGAAGAAACTACATACAGAGTGCTCAGCAGACACCATGTAGGATTATGGAACTGCAAGAAAAGGGCAGTCCCCAGTTGATAAAAAATGAAAGTATAGTTTTGACTTGGTTTAGAATACGGACAGCAGCTAGTTATAGTTATATACTCCACTTCCTAGGTTTTGCTGTAAAATATAATCAACTTTTTTGATCATAATTTACCAAGCATGTCCATTGAAAAACTCTTCAATAAAAATACTTGCAAGAACCAATTAAGAATTATTTTCTTGTCAATATGGTTAAAATGTTTTTGACACCAAGGACAATTTCCACCATATGTTTTCGTATTCACTCCGAGTAAAGCAGACTCTGGATCAGAGCTGTTTAATCCTGACCAACGTAAGGTGGTCTTTGGGACAACCTAAAGGTCCCTTATAACCGCCAATAAAGGTGAATTCACCATTCTCAAAGTCGATGTTCTCCTCCAATTCAGTTTTCTTCTGGATCTGCTCCAGCGTCAGCTCCTCCATGCCGCCTAACAGAATGAGACCAACAGACACTCACTGTCGGAATGAATCCAATGTGTGTGTAGTCACCTATACTGTATATTCATTATAGAAATGTACTGCGATTTTGTAACACTACAGATAGTCATTCAATTGCAGGAACGTACCTTGATTTGTAACACTACTGACAGAGTGACCCAATTATAAATATATACTGTGATTTTTAACACTACCTATTAAGTCCACCAATTACAGAGGTCAGAGGTCAAAGGATAGTATCATTGGAAGCCTGCATGGCCGACCCACCAGGCAGAAAAGGATAGTTGGTGTTACTCCCTCGCAAGCTCTCAGAGGGGGGTCCGGGAGGGCGTAGCAGGGAAAGTGAGTTCTTTGAGGACAGACCTGTATCCTCCAATAATACCTGGGAGAAAGGGATAGAGCTCTGGAATGTTTGAACTACTGCAATGTAAAAGAAAAACAAAACTCTCTTACCAGAGAATAAATAGAAAACATGACCCAACTAAATTGTCATTTCCATCATAATAATACAGTGAAGGTCTCGACCTGCACAGCATCTGTACCTCTGTGAAGTCAAGCAGCAGTCCTGTTGTCGGGTCTCGGACCACAGATAGGCCAGAGTGCAGGGGAGAGACCGTGCAGTGGAGCAGAGAGTCCACTTGTCTGTTTCTCTGAGCCAGTCTAAGAAAAGCACACAGCATATACCCACTGCACCTTTGCCAATATTTTAAAATAGCAGCTATGAACACCTTAACACCCGGCACCTTTGTGTATTTAGAAAGAATGAGGTGAGGAAAAAGTTCATACATATATCAGCAAAAATATAACACACAAACCACACATAAAAAAACCACCCAGATGTACCTGAGGAATTTTTGGAAGGCAGAATCTGTGTCATGTATGGGAAGCCATTCAGGGTCACGCAAGAAGCGTCTCTCTACCTCCGTTCGTAGATCAGGCCCAATGGGAGGGAGACCGTGGGGCAGCTGTGGTGGAGGAGGCGAGTGGGCCATCCAGAAAAAGAGAGGAATATCAATGAAAGGCAAGATAAGAAAGAGAGAGCGGGGGAGAACAGAAATGTAAAGGGAGGGCGGATGGTTACACACTTTATTAAATACTCACAGTGCTCTGTGGGTGTAGGGGCTGGTTGACGGCTAATGGCTGAGAGACCAGCTCAAACCTGCCAGAGCAGCCCATCTCTAGCAGAGAGAGAGGGAGGTCATCTGGGCCCACCGGGGGTAGCTCTGGGGGTGGAAAAGATATCTGAATCGTCGCTTAAACAAGACAGCAGGCTAAAAATGAAAGTTTTATACAGCCACACCTACGAAAATACTTCACTGAAATTCAGAATGGCAAATACAGGGCAAATTAATTTTAGGCATTTGGTATCACTCATCTGGGGATACAAACGGCTAACGGTTGTAATTAGGGCAGTGGACAGGGTAGACTATTGACTATTTTGAATACTACTCATTACAGAACAGCATTTGAAGAGCTAGGTGTCAGAGATAAGGTGTCAGAAGTGACATGATCCTGATACACTAGATTTTCCATGTTGCCAAGTTGCTATAACTCGGGAGATAGCGATCCAGTTAATATGCATCTATAAAGCCATCTGACAGGTTCAAGTTTATGCGCACCTAGCATGGCTACTCAGGTAAGGCAATATTTTATCTTGTCTACTATTTACTATTGGACTGTAGTTTAAGTTTATTTCAGCTAAATTAGTAATACTTTTTTTCCGGAAAACAGAATGCATCTAAAAATGGAAAAAGCAAAACATAAGTGAAATTCTTACCAATTCTCTCCATTGCCTTCACTACGTTTTCTTCCTTTTGAGAGAGCCAAGTGGGAAAAATAAAACTGTAAGGTTTCAGGGCGGAAGTTGGTGCACCTGGATTAGGGACAGAAAAAAAATCTGTTTGTAATGAGATAGTTATACCAAAATATGGATTTAAACCATATTGAATATTAAATTGAATATTAAATTTTCCGGGTTTGGACAGCTTAGTAATTTTTAAGAAACAGAGTAATAGATTTAATAGTATTTTTTTCCAACTTCATTGCCATCACTCACCCGACTTCACCCTAGCGATACTTACGTCATATCTATGCGTCTGTGTTGTGACGGGAAGGAGGCAACAGTTAAATCGGCTCACATCATCTGAAATTGAATTGGTGAAGTTACTATTAAGTTATTTTTTCCAGTTGTTTTACGTTTGTTGTATGGTCGTTTGCGCCACCGGCTAGCTCGTAACTGCTTATTCCTCCGTTAGAGAATGAAATGCTGTTACTATTACACTGCTGTAGTTAAGTGTGAGAGAAGGTTTGTTCGGTAAAAACGGCATGCAGGTGCAGTTCGATTGAATGCAATACTGACTGTTGTGTGAGAGAGTGAGTGTATGGAATATTCCCAAAGCTAACAATTAGCAGTTTGTGTTCCGGAGATCCACCACTCCCACTAAATTGTTCTCCATATGCTGTTTTGACAGCTTATCAGAGATGGTGGTGTTCCCCAGTTCCTTAACAGAGGAGGAGGAATCTCTGCAGAAAAAGTATGCCAAGCTGAAGAAGAAGGTATGCACAAGCCCCCACCGGTATACCCCTGACCCAGACCTGACCGTTGATGCGTCTAAAATTAAAAGTACTGTGCATGTCCAGCGCGTTCAGTGGGTAACGATTGGGTCCGTGATCGCTTGAAATCAGAATGACATGTTCCATTGTAGATTCTATTGACGATTTCAAATCGCTCGAATTTGTCACCCCATGTCTTTAAAATTTTTTTCTTACCCCACCTCCTTTCCTCTGTCTCCTGGCAGAAAAAGGCTCTGCTGGCTTTGAAGAAGCAAAGTTCTACTAGCCAGGCCAGCCAGGGAGGACTGAAACGCAGTAAGGAGTATATTTGTCTTTCAGGATTCCCTACCTTCTGTCTTCAGCAGCTAACAATTTATATTGGGTGGTATGAATTTTATTCTTTCAGCTATAACTTGTTTTGAATCATTCCAAGGTCTGTTTCTCAAGGATTGGGTTTTTTTTGTTTTTGTTTATTTGTTCGTTCAGAATTGCCTATTATTTTTGCGTTCTGTCCCCATTTCGGAATCGGCAGTTGTGCTAATGAATCTTGGGGCCTGGGAATGTGTTCGGTCTGATCCACTATGCCTCTGGGTGTTCACCGCCGTCTCTCTCCCTTTCAGCCCTGTCGGACCAGCCTGTGCTGGACACGGCAACTGCCACCGAGCAGGCGAAGATGCTGATCAAGTCTGGGGCCATCAGTGCCATCAAGTCTGAGAACAAGAACTCTGGCTTTAAGCGCTCCCGAACGCTGGAGGGGAAACTCAAGGTGAAACGCGTGATGTGCCGATTTCTGTCATACTGATGTGTTAGTATAAACTGTATCAATTAAAATCCCCTGATAGAAGATTTTCGCTTGGCATAATTAGGAAAAAAATGAACTTAATGTTGACATGTAATATTGCAGTTATACATGCACAAAGTGTATGAAATTTTTTAAGATGCAGAATTTAAAAAGTTCATGTGGGTTATTTTTTTAAATTGATAAATATTCTCTTTGGTATTTTTGTTAGTTAAAAATGATGGTTAATGAGGTTAATTTAACTGAAATAGTAGTAGGATGTGTCCCTGTGAAATGCCACCTTTTTTTGAGCTGAAGTAAGAAACCCTTCAATAATGCCAAATACGAATGGACATTTCCTCAGGATCCAGAGAAAGGACCCGTTCCAGCTTTCCTTCCATTCCAAAGGAGTGTCTCCACTGATGAGGAGATACCAGAGGTATTCACGTACTGGCTAGCTGTGCGGGGTAAAAAATTCTCATCTAAGTATTGGCGTCCAAAATCCTCTGGTTTGTGCTGGCTTCTGCCAGTTAGTATTCAGGTGCTAGGAGCAGTTCAGTCCCTTTATTATGACGTCATAACCTGGGCCTGCCATCATGGGATGCTTATTATTTAAGCATGTCTGTGTGTGAAATTGCGCACAATGGCCCATGGGTGTAATGTGGGAAATGTAAGCACTTTTTTGCATTCCTGACTGATATCTGCATGTGCTTTGTCTGCAGTCTGGAAAAAGAACCCACAGAAAGTCCCTATACGAGAGGTAAGACATACATTTCAAACCTGTCATTACAGTGCCTCGCAAAAGTATCCTCTCCCTTCCAGGGATGCCACGTTTTGTTAAAATACAAAATATGTGTACACTTCTTGTTTATTTTGTTTTTTTCAAAATAAATTTTAAGTTGTATCGCAAACATGAGGCAAAAGATTTTGTGGTCAGATTCTGTGGTTAATTCTGGAACCAAGGTGACCCAGCACACCATCCAAATAACACCGTTCCTACTGTTGCTCATAGTGGTGGCAGCATCCTGTTATGGGTATGCTCTTCATTACCAGGGACTGGGAAACCTCTCAGGATTGCAAGCCAAAGTTAAGACCCTTAGTCTGGACAATGACACCAAGTACAAGGCTTTTTATGTCGTTTTTCAATTTTGTACACATCATTCGCAATCCGATAACTTGGTCAAAGCTGGAAGGCGATGAATATGTGGGGAAAAGCACTGTATTTGCAGAATCGTGTTTTAAAACATTTCTTAAATTAACGCAACTCCAATGTCTCCTTAGTTTCGTGACCTCGGCTGATCGTTCTCGAAGTGAAGATGACGGAGGCGGCCTGCCTTCCTCCAGCCGCGAGCCGGAGGGAGATCGGGACCGCGAGTCGGTGCGGGAGAGAGACCATGACAGGGACAGGGACAGAGAGAGGGACCGGGAACGGGACCGGGGCAGAGACCGGGAAAGGGACAGGAGCCGGGACAGAGAAAGAGACAGGGAGCGGGACGCCCCATTCCGCCGTAAGTGGGCACTCGGTGTCTCTTCACTATACGTTCCGGTGTCCGGGTCTGCTGAACCACGACGGCCGTTCTCGCTTCTGCACAGGGTCTGACTCGTACCCGGAGCGCAGGGGTGTGAGGAAGGGGAACACGGTGTACGTCTATGGCGCTGCCCTGGTGGAGGACAGCCTGCGTGCCGCCTTCTCCGAGCACGGGAGCATCATCCACATGTCCATGGACTCCCCGCGCAAGTACGGTGGAAGCCTTCATGAGCCACGCCCATCAGCAGAGCCCTCACGGGCAGGCCACGCCCATCAGCAGAGCCCTCACGGGCAGGCCACG
>JAOVYW010005978.1:0-11863 GCA_025775045.1 Hiodon tergisus
CCAAGAAAAGTTCGAATGCACATAATAATACATGGTTTTATGCGTGTGCGTGTGTGTGGTGTGCCCATGCCACCACGTTTTGAGTGATTGAGCACCTCTGAGTACTGAGCAACACAGGTGAGTAAACAGAGATAATAAAATGAATTCTAGCAGACTGGTACAAACACAGAAATACACACACAAAACACACAAACATGGATAGGCACACACAAACATTTTTTCAAAGCATTATCTATAAATGTTTCATTCCCCCTGGACTTCAATCAATCGAATCAATTAAAAAATATCAGAAATACTTTAATAATTGAGATATATATATATATATGACTGAAATGACCTATTTAAATTTTAGTTTGAAGGTTACTTAGACAACACTAAAGCAGTTCTAAAGCACAGGCACTTTTAATTAGACCATGAATAATACAACTGTATGAGGCAATGCTGGCCCTGAATGTAACTGAGAGAGGGAGAGGGAAACCGGGTCACAGAGTAGGCTAATTTAATGCATTAACATACTCACACTTTTCCACTTGAACGCAAGAGTAAGAGTCTGTGCAACAGGATTGTTCAATTGAAACTGGAATAGAAAATATATCAGTCTTCGAACTGCAAAAGCTGTAAATGACCTCCTGAACTGAATAAAATAAATCTTGCCCATTGCCCGTCCTCCCACCGTGAAAATCCAATGCATTTCATTTCTTAGAGAAATTAAGCCTCAAAGTGATTTTCTTGCTGAAGCTCAGCCTCACCCTTTCAAAAGGCAGATAAATGTATAAAATTCATACCCGTCTAATCATCTAATCAGGTGTGCCAATATAACATCTGCCACTACATATTTATCAAAACAAATAGAATCTGCAAACAAACAGTTGGATTTTTTTCTAAGGTTGGAAGAAATGACAGTGGCATTATATGCATGAATTACTTTCTGAACACCGAAGTACATATTATCATTTTATATATATATATATATATATATATATATATATATATATATAACCGAACATAACTACAATATTTAAAGTAATGCCATTTGCGAGTTCATGAATATGGAAGTCTGAAAATGAATTATTCTTTTTTAAGAGCGACGGAAGATCACAGGCTTACCAACTACATTACAACGTGTGTATGCTGAGATGGGAGACAGTTGTTTCAGGAGATTTCACGGTCTGTGTAAAGGGAGCACCAGCCTAAAGCTTGTCAGGACACTCCAAGGGGCCTTTCCCTGCTTCGTGTATTTGCTAAACCCCAAATAATTGGAACTGTTATATTAGTTATTGCTCAGTAGAAGTCCAGCTGATGTTATAGTGCAATTCGCATCTTGCACGTGATCCTGTATGTAGTGGTGTTCTCCTGCAGTAATTGAGATTCAGTAGGGATGACCGAAAGCTACTGCCTTGCCCACTGGGGACTGCCATTTCACACTGCCGGCCTTTGACAAGCTACTTTAAATCAATGAAGTGGCCCATTCAATCAAAGCCTCTAACCGTACGGATACCCACAAAAAACAATGAGGCTTTGGAGGCAGTTTTTCCCCCCCTGGGAATGACTGGGGCTAATGTTGTTTGTTTTTTTTAAGGTGGCGTTATAAAAATTGCCACAAAGCCCAGGCCATAGAAATGCTTCCCATTTGCTTTACAGAAAAAAGTGCACATCCTTTCAGTGCTATAAGTTACACAAAGAAAATGACAAAAATGTAATAAAAATGTCCTGAATAGCAAAATCAGTAAAAATCCTATCAAGCCAGTCACTGTTCCTCATGTTGCTCTTCTGCGATTCTATGGCATGTTTTGTGCAGGTTTTGCTGGCCCACTTCTCCTCTCCAGGAACAGAAGAACTCCCAGTGTGACGGACGGGTCGCTTGATGGCTGCAGCAGGCACTGCCACTGCATGATGGGGAGCTTACCTCGTCCTAGAGCACGACAAATAGGATTGTTTACATCTGGTAGTACAGACTGACTTGCTCAGCAAATCCACCATATTCAGGCCGAAGTGCTGAGATGTTTGGCTCAAGTAATGGGCTTGGCATCGCCACATTAGTGTATTGGAATTGTAACCGTATTTTTCTCCTTCTATCCTTGACAAATACTGTTCAGGGCAGCAATGTCTTTTTTTCTTCAAGGAAATTATTATTTTGTGGCCAGCTCTTGACTTGACTCGGCTCGGCTCGGGACTGGACATGGACATCTTTTAGAAAAATAAATAATAATGCCGCCACCACCATATGCAGTCTTTTATATTGCAATGATCACTTGAAATGTATTTTATAAATTTAGGATATAACAATGTGATTGTGTGTCATTTTTAACACATTGTTAAAATAGTATTTTAGTTTTTCATGAAAAATAAAACTTGTGGAACAAGTTGACAACGTTCAAGGATTAATTAGCCCTGCATTTACCATAGACCTCAGTGTTTCATAATATTTTGACTGTGTAGTAACTAGTCATTCTGTGATCATGGCAGTCAGCCCTTTGTTGGAAGAGGTGTGGACCGAGGAGCCTTGGATAGGGAACTTGATTTGCGATCAGAAGAGTTTTTTAAATGAAATTTTAGGAAAAAGCTTAACCCAAATTTACTATTTTAAATTTGCATCGGTATTAATGTGATATGCGTTTGAAGTCTTTAAAAAAAATTAAATTAAAATAAAAAAACATTTTAGTAATACATTTTTTAAAACATTATTTTGAATTCTTATTTCTGTGGTTGTGTAATTTGTATCCATGGAGTTGGCCTTCTGTAGTCAATAGCCACTATTGCTGAGTGATTTAAGTAATGTCCACGTTAGGAGCAGTTGTAGAACACATAAAACTCACTCAGGCTTAAAAACTGAAACATGTACAATCTGTGTGCTTTTGTGACTACCTAATGGGGCAATCTTCCATTTTACTGCTTCTGCGACCTCTGAGTAATTTTATAACTACTTGTAAATAATAGCACTTTTAAAGAATTGACAGATATGTCGATTTTAGCATTCTGTGTCTTAAGTACTGAGAAAAGATTTACATTTGAAATATACTACAAAGGGAAGGACTTAGTACTAAGTACTAAGAGAGTCACAGGGAGGGGGAGAGAGAAAGCAAAGGTAAGAAGGTAAAGTGGGTGGGGAATTGTGGGGAGGGGAGGGGGGGAGAGATATGGGAGAAGCAAAGGAATTTGAAAGAAACTAAAATTACAAGACAGGCAGAGGGTGAAGGGAGTGGCAAGGTTACAAATGAACAAAGCGGGGCGATCGAAAAAAATAAAAAGGGAAGTGGAGAGCAAGTTTCAACATTTCCTCAACCGCTGTTACTCACTAACGTTACACTGAGGCAAAAGCAAACAACAGTAACCGAAAAGAGGAGCTTGAGAGACAGTGGGAGATGAGTAAATCAGTTGAGTGTTGACCGAGGGAGTGAGAAGATCATTGTGAAAGTTGTAAAAAAGAAAGTGAAAGAAATTGACTGCCTATGCGTGTACTGTCTCAACGGAGCATTTACGCTAGAACCGAGAGAAAAAACGAGCGGGAGGATTAGAGGAGGAGTCAACAGTAGCGCACAATATAGGTGCTCTAATGTGCTCTGGAACCTGCTTGTTTTTTAAAAATATGGGCGGAAATAGGGAGCGATAGACCAGCTACACAGACACTGGAATTTGTAGGCTTGTGATTTAACCATGTTAATGAAAGAGTACAGAATATGTATGCCTCTGACTGTTGAAGAGGTAAGTGTATTCACTAATAAAGTGTGTGTGTGTCCGTGTGTGTGTGTGTGTGTTTGTGTAAGCATACATGTATGTTTGTGTGTGTGTGTGAACAAATGTACTCCAGAAATCCTCTTTGTGAATATATGCTATTGATATTGAGAGAAAAATATGACTGTTAACAGAGTAACACATTTCAAGGGTGCCTGTGGACTGTACAGACTAGAGTGTACTGAGGATTTTACTGAAACAACAACTCTCACTGCTTTCTGCTTTGTTCTTTAGTATCACTTTATTTTTCTTTATATCTCTAATGTCTCTTTTTTACCCTCCTTTTTTGCCTATAAAGAAGTTGGACAGGTTTAACCTGAAGGTCGAAAACACACAGTTTCTTAGAGAAAGGAGGAGTGGTGTATAGGAAAAGAGAGTAATTCTGATGGGAAACGTTCACTCTCTTTGGCTGCTTTCTGTGCTCCCTCCCCTTTTTAATCAACACAGAGCCCTCCTAAACAGGTTCAACGACACCAGACATGCTGACATGTGTTGCCTTTGTCAGTTCAGTGGCAGTACAGTGCACCATCTCGTGTATTTATTTGCCTTGCAAATTATCCAGAGCCGCTAACACAGCTAACAATTTTACACTGATTTATACAGCTGCATATTTAACAAAGACATTGGGTTTGGTGGCTCACTACAGCACTGCCTCTCATGGTATTTGTACCTGGAAACTTCTGTCCACAACTTCAGTTTCTCAACCACCAGGCCACGGATAGCTCAAACGGTTGAGCCTGACAGCGACTGTACAGTAAACACTGTGATCCCATGCTCTCCGCCGCGTGCTCATAGCGCTCTGTTTATGTACTGCACGGGGTCCCTCTTTCTCGCTGTGCTTACCGATTACACGATTTTTCTTTAGTCCCCTTCTCTCTCTCTTTCTCACTCAGTACAGGATTGGCCAGCTCTATATGATCAGCAAGCACAGCAGTGAACAGAGTGGGGGAGGGGAGGGGGTGGAAGTGATATGCAACGAGCAGCAGACCCACCCCAAGCACGGCCCTGGGCAGCTCACTGAGAAACGCATATACCTCAGCAGGTAAGGCCGGGTGGCTTCCACCCCCTGCCACCAGCTCAATGTGACAAGCGGGTTGCACCTCAACAACATGGAGATGAAAAATGACTCACATGAAGTGCGGATCATCACACTGTGCCTGTCTCCTCCTCTCTCTTGATCAGCAAACTTCCATCCTGGTTAAAAGCGTTTGTCCCCCGGATCTTCTACGTCACAGAGAAGGCCTGGAACTTTTATCCCTACACTATAACTGGTTTGTACAGGTCTATTGATGCATGTGAATGTGTGTTTTCGCTGGATAAGTAAATGGTGGTTGGATAAATATTTGTGCCGATTGTTGGTGCTTAGTGCTATAATAAAAAAAAGTACTGTCAACAATAAACATGGAATGAAAGTAAAAAAAACTTTCTCTTTCTCATTTCCATCTGGTGGATACTTTTGGCACTGCAGAGTACACAGTAAGTATCCCATCTGTATCGCCACCACTCAGTGTTAATCCATAGCTTTTCAGTCACTCTGAACTGTTCATCTGAACCACCGTTCTCTCGTTCGGTTTCAGTGCTCCTTCTTCTCCAAGTTCAGCATCCGTATTGAGACCAGGTTTGAGAATGACAACGGCAACAAAGACAATGTGAGTCAGAGAGACAGGAGAAACAGAGTGGTGGGGAGACTACTGCGAGACAGCGGTTGTAACTGTTTGTTTCCGGGAAAGAAAATATAAAGTGGTCCTCCTTTACTGTGGTGTCCCTCGCTTTATGTGGTCAGAGGCCACTTTTCCATGTAACGATATTTATCCCTGTTAACAACCGGGGACAACCAAAGAGAAACAGGAAAATACTTTTTGATGCATTTTGTCTACACACAACTGAGATCATAAGACTGCATCAAGCATGTAATATAGTAAAAGGATATTCACTACATGGCCAAAAGTATGTGGACAACCCTTCGAACTTGTGGATTTGGCTATTTCAGTCACTCCCATTGCTGACATGTATATACAACTGTGCATTGTAAAGTTAGGTTATTAAAATTCTATCCTGATAAAGGGTTAGTGTGAAGTGTATACTTCTAGGAGCAACAACAGCTCAGTCATGAAGTGGTAGGCCATGCAAGCTCACAGAAAGGGGACGACTGAAAATAGCATGGAAATCATCTGTCCCGTACTCCTACCAAGTTCCAAACTGCCTCTGGATGCCATGTCAGTAAAATAATTTTTCGTCAGGAGCTTCATGAAATGGGTTTCCATGGCCGAGCAGCCCCACACAAGCCTAAGATCACCATCTGCAGTGCCAAGTGTCACCTGGCACTGTGTAAAGCTTGCCACCATTGGATTCTGGAATAGTGGAAGCAGGTTCTCTGGGTAAAATTTGGTTTTATAAAATTTGGAGGTGGAATAATAGTCTGGGGCTGTCTTTCTTTGTTTGGGACAGTCTAGACATTTCTGTTCTTTGTGGCAACAGTTTTATGGAACCCCATTTCCTGTTCCTGCGTAACGATGGATTTGTGCACAAAGCAAGGTCTATACAGAAATGATTTGTCAATATTGATGTCAGAGAGACTGGCCTGCACAGAGCCCTGACTTCAACCCAATCAAAAACCGTTGGGATGAATGGCTACGCGACTGTGAGCCAGGCCTAATCACCCAGCATTAGTGCCCAACCTCCCTAATGCTCTTGTGGCTAAATTGAAGCAAGTTTTACACTTTTAGTAGTGAAATTTCAAGTACTTGAACTTATTTTATACCCATTCCTGAAACGATGATTACAAAGAATAGCTTGTAACTATTTCACTTTCTGATAACATTCTTTATAAATAACAACTGGTGAAATCAGAGTTATTGAAGTGAGTACCCTGTAGTAATTCACAACTGAAAACTAGCTCATATGTGGCATTCAAACAGGGCATTACCCCTTACTTGTGGTAGTCTGGGTAATGCATCCCCCTTGCCTCTGTGAGAGGCTTGGTCACATAATAGGAGAACTATTCAGAATTTATTGCCGACATCCAATCCTATTTTGTCTCTGTACTATCGCCCTGTAATCCTTTCAAATGTCAGATACATTGGGTGAATTGGTAGTAGCCTTTCTACACGAGCAGCTGTTTTACTATGTACGTGATAGGGATCATTTTCCTGTGTGTATCATTACAACCTGATACTAGGATTACGGTCTTTTATTGCATTGTTTTGTATGGCCCTGTTTGAAATTTACATGGACTGTCAAGGTTTTTGGAGATACCCCTACCCCAAATGAAAATGTGAGCTACCTGGACATCCTGAGTGACCCTATCCCTGAGAAACATTCCGTAGAAACCCAGGTATCCTTTCCGAAGCCCTTTCTATGTATTATTTGTCTATATAAGATTTTGTTTTGTGTTTTGAGTCATTCAAAGTTAATTTGTCCTTAAGACTGAAAACGTATAAGACATTTCCTCCAATACGGTAACTGCTATAAATTGAGGTGAAAAATGCATGTATCTTGCAAAGCTGTCTTCGTTCTTTTTTTTCTCTGCCAGTAGCAGATTTCTTTATTCGCTCAGTGCAGTGCTCATTCAATAAATGCGTTAACCCTTCACTTCCCTTAGGACTTGAAAAACTGGGTATCAGTAAAGACGGGCCGGGGCCCCCTACAGGCTGGTTGGCAAAATGAAAGTCAGCCAATGATGTGCTCCTACAAAAGGGTTGAATGCAGCTTTGAAGTGTACGGGCTGCAAGGGAAGACAGAAGAATTCATACACAGGGTAACACTACACTTCTCATACTGCTTTTTTACTTGAACTAAAAAAACGATCAAGAGATCAAGATGCAGTTGATGAGAAGTGCGACTGAGATTTTTTTAGAATGTCATCCCACAAAGATATAGAAAAACGTAGGTTTAATGTAGCTGATCTTATCCTCAAGACTTAGTCTAAAATAATTCTCGTAGTGGTAATATATCATTTTTTGGCCAGCCTGAAAAAACAGGACGCTATTTACATGTAAATGTAAATGTCTCATAATTTAATAATATATGCATATCCACATACATTATATATGAAATGATTTAATTTCACAGAACATTCGAGATATTCTGCTTGTTGGACATAGGCAGGCAGTGGCGTGGACAGATGAATGGCATGGTATGGTGCTACAACCATTACTACTCCAGCTTCTTCTTCACAACTACACCACTATTACTGTTGATCCTCTCTTTCATTCCCTCTCAGGAATGAGTCTGGAAGATGTCAGGAAATTTGAGAGAGAGCTCCAGGAGCAGACTAACAACAATCTGAAATCAGCACAGTCAAACACAGGTACAGAAAGAAAGGAAACGTGTTTACATTGCATTCTGTACACATGGAGTAGTCATTTGATTGTGTCAATATAATAAGCAGTTAAACATAGCCATATGTTGGACCGATGGTCCCTAAGAAACTGGTTCTAGGACCATTTGGCCTAGTTTTGCAGCCTTATCACTTTGATATGTTTGTATTTGATCTTCCATATGTTATCATTAGTAATAATGTAGTTTATACGTAATATTAGTGTGTTCGTTTGGCAAACGCTGTGATTTCGTGAATGCATTTGGTTTTACACAGTTTCATTCCATCTGCATATTTTAAAATTGTTGTTGCGAATGCCGCCCATATTGTTATTCTGAGCCGCAAATGTGCTTTGGATTTGAGAACCACTGTTTTAGACTTAGAACAATACTGTCATCTGCAGATCGTTCTGTGCAGTTGCAGTCTGCTGTTCAAAATGAAATTGACTCCGTTTTTACTTTAAAATCTTTAGCCACGGCTTTCTAATGTAGTTATACTGCCACCTACGGTTTTCAATAACAACGGGAAAAGGCCTCGTTCCGTCTCAACAAAGCTGTTTGTGTGTTGTGCAGTCTTCGTCTTATTAGCTTTAATAACCGTACTGCACTTGAACTCTTCCTTTTCTCCCATTCAGATCCCTCACGCCATCCCCGCTTCTCTCGCTCCGTTTCTGTCACAGACGAAGTGTCCTTAGAGCGGCTTGGGGTAGCGACTCAGGTCATGCCTGAATCTCAGCTCCAGCGAATGCACTCCCACCCTGAGTGATGTCAACTAGGACCACTAAAATGTGAAAATACTGTAAATATTTGCATCCCCTCTCAAGACAGCTGACATTTTCAAACGCGCGCACACGCGATCTAACACAGAAAAATGGATCTGATTTTAAATTGAATAAGCACCAATTATGATGCTTCAATAAATTAAGCAATATAGCAAGGGCTCTGTTACTGATTATCAATTATAACATTTCAATGGTAATGACAATCCAATACTTGTTTTTGGTGTATTGACTGTGGTGATTTAAGCATTATATTGGTTTAGTGTCTTTATTGTCTGTAACGTAGGTCCTACAAACCCACTTAACTGTATTTCATTATGAGGATTTTGTGTGTGCTCAAAGGTAAAGGTAAAAAACAATGGTTTAAGTGGTTAATTTCATATATTTTTCATATTACCTTAATTTGTTACCAGTACATAAGCATGCCTGACTCCAGACCACTGGAAGGGAAAAAGCATTGTTACTAAACAGTGACAGTTATGTCATCCTTGTCCAACTTACACTGTATGGATGATAAGCTGGGGGAAAATGAGACAGATCAGCAGGAGACTGCTTGCACTGTTGGAGCACTGGTACAGAGTCTTACAAGACAGCACCTGCATCCTGGTGTAGTTCACACGTGGCAGACAGGCAGCTTGTTCCACTTGTAACGGCAGTCACACACAGCGCTACCCTGTGACATTCAAAGCGGACCCCTGATGATCAGCTCTGTTTGTGACAAGTGCTAATCCGCATAATCATGTTACCTTTGGCCTTTCAAAAAAATGTTGCTACAAAGCATGATCGGCAAGTTCATTTTTATCTGAATTTCCTGCAGACATAAGTGATACAGATTTATTTTGATGCTAACTGAAATATAGGCATTTACATTATTCACACCACAATACATACTGAACTAGTATACCTACCAGAGTATATAGTTTACCAACGAGACCTTATAACTACAATTTACGCCTAAATATGAGAAATCTGTCATCTGCCAATGTTACCTTATCTCACAGCTTTACTCTCTGCCCCAGTCATGCGGGACAAAAAATGCTATACTCTGTCCGATAATACTATAACACTCTGTTAATAGACTTTTACACTTGGAACCTCAGTTCATATGGCTGTCATGATTCTGTGTTATCATTATGGTTTTTTTCTTTGTTCCTTTTAATACAATGATGCACAAGTGCACATAAATTTTGGACTGAAACGTTTAAATGAACTAAAAATGTAAATATGTATTTGTGTAATTATTTGGTGGCAGTGTTTAAAATAAAATCTGAAATAAATATTTTAGGTAGACGTGCAGTTATCTTCCTTGGAACTTTTCTACAGTAGGTCCTAAGGCAAATCGGAAATTTGGTATAAAGGAGATTGTATAAAGTATTATTGTAAAAACAAAACAAAAACACAGACACGTTTATATGCCGTCAATGGAAAAGATCAATGCAATGGTGTTTAGTGTTGCATTGTTGTATACTAGTGATACAAAAAGAATCCACTCCTTTCCTTCCTGGATGACTTTCTGCATTTTTCAAATCTTATCGATTCGAAATTCTGGCAATCATCTTTATGCTCTTTCAATTTAGTATCCTGTTCCTTGCAGCCGTGATCAAAATGTTATTTTATTTTATTTTATTTAAATCTCTGATGAGAGAAGAATGACGCAATCGGCGTATATGGTGAGATATAGCTGCCATGTTAGTGCTAATGTATTTGTGTGGCATCACAGAAGCATGTACTGTAAGAAACCGTGAGAGCTAGCGTTTTAGCTGTTAATTTATGTTAATAATGCTATACATTATTTAGCAGTGAATCTCTTAACATTAAAGATAACATATACAGCATGTCTCTTGCGTATTTACGTGACACCGGGGCAGTGGAGCTGGATGTTCAATGTGTCATTGCTGCTTCTCTCCAGAAGAGGGACCTGTAGGTTAAGTAAAAACATTAAAATACTCACAAAGGATAAGGAAGGATGCTCTTGGCTAATCAGTGTATGCTTCTACATTATTTTTAAATCTCAACAAATGCCTTATTATGGTTGAAATGCAATTTGAGAAACAAAATTTAATTCAAGGACACATTTCAGGTTCAGAACAGTAAGCAGTAACTTGGACCTGCCAACATCACAGTCAGTGCTTCATGGGACTGGACAGATTTAGGGCGCTCAGTCGGAGAACAGAGTTACAACTCAGAACTAGATCACATGTTTTGATTTTTTTTAAACTGGCCAGACAAGATGAAAGCTGCCCTGGTGTAACTTATCTGGCAAAATCGACCCGCTGTGAGGTCAATAACACAGATGTTTGAGTGACCTTTCCTTGTCTTATCCAGCAGAGTTCACACCAGTTTTGATCCAATGTCTGTTCTAGTTCATTAGTAGGGTAGGTATTTCTCTGACCTGTAAATATGGGAACATCTGTGTTTCATTTTACTGTGATGGTGGAATGCTACAGCTTTTTAGCAGTGGATCTGGATTATTGGACTATAATTATTGGACTGATTTAGCGGGATTTATTTAGTTAGTACAGTAAATATGTCTGGGAAATTGACCCCAAAACCTTTTAATAAAAGGTTTAAAATCCACCTCAGCAGGTTAGGCCGAGTAGTTTCCACCCCATGCCAACAGCTCAGAGTGACAAGCGGATTCCACCTCAACAACATGGAAGTGAAAAGTGCAGATCATCACACTGTGTCCCTCATCTCTCTCGATCAGTACTTCCATCCTGGTTAAAAGCGCTTCCCCCGCCCGATCTTCCACGTCACAGAGAAGGCCTGGAACATCTATCCCTGCACTATAACTGGTTATCCTGCTTCTCTGAAATAGACCGTATTGTGGACTGATGAATGACATGGAATGGTTCTATTACTACTGTGACCAATGAAACTGTTCGAATTAAATCAAACGCACTCACACTAAATTCTTCAGATCAGTCATTTTGCGCTTCGTGCACACACCCGCATCACGGAAAACACACAAAGAAATGCATATGATGCAGCTTTCAAGTTAAAGGCGATCGATCTGGCTGTCGAAGAAGGAAATA
>JAOVYW010005979.1:0-11862 GCA_025775045.1 Hiodon tergisus
CTCACGGGTTCACCCCAAACACAATAAACTAAAATAACAAACCAAAATAATAAACTAAACAAAATACCGAAATGATTCGACTTTACACAGAGACGAAATGTCGGCATTCACTTCACTTCGCACCAAGCTGGTGCTGATGGGCGTGCCCAGACCTCTCCCATGCGTGTACTCGAGATGGACGCGTGGCACATGCACCCTTACTCAATAGAAGGTACGGCCATAAATTAGAGTTGTGGAGTTATTGAACGCCATGTTGTGTACAATACTGCCGCAAAGTCACCCTCTCTAGTACACAGCTGTATTCGTGCAGCCTTTTCCTGTGCTAAGTTCAGATACAACACGTGAACAGAAAAGAAACATCATGTTGGTTTGGCTTCTGCTGACCGCGCGCTACTCCTACAAGCAGAGCTTCTGGAGAGTGATCCCAGAAATAGCCCCCCCTCCCCTCCAACCCACCGCCTTCTACTTTCATAGCCCATCAGCCCAGTGACAAGCATGTTGGGGTCACTCCTTTGTGTGGAGTGCTGTGATTGATGCTGCCCTGACCCTAGTATGGTCCGATCTCCAGGATCTGCTGAAGGGCCGCCGCAATTAGCCTAAATTAGTCACCTGACACCCACAGTCTGTCGCAGCCCGTCCACAACCACATAACAATCCTCAATCCGCGAATCCAAGGCACTGTCATTCTTTCAATTGCACCCAGCTGTACCACCGTGCTTGAGTGTGTAAAGGGCTTTACCAACAGGCTCCAGTGTGTACAGGGCTTCACCAATGTGCTCCGGTGTGTATTGGGCTGCACCAACACATTCTAGTGCATAGACAGCAATGCCAACACACTCCAGAATGTAGGAGGCTCCTGCCTGTTTAAAGACAGACCCTTTTCCATTGCTGTCCACTCGAAGGCTCGAAAGGGAGGGAAAGCAACAGTGACATCTTGCCACACCATCAGCATCTCATCAGGGGCACACAGAAGCCTAAGCGTTTCAATATGTAAACTGTGAATATAAACAACCTCCGTTATTATCTAAGAGAATGAAACATTATAAAACACAGACATGTATAGAAACACATTAACACACACACACACTGATCTGCATACAAATAAAAAAAATACATACAGACATCACGCAAACACACAGACACGCATACTGATACACAGATATAAATTTGTTTTTTATTTCCCTATATCAAACAAAAGTTAGATATTTTTTTCAGACTAAATCTAACAAGGGTATCGAGCCCTGGAGTGGCCAGACTTAATAATTTAATGACGAGTCGTCATGGGTGGGTTTGAGCCACGGATCAATAAGTCAGCCGCTCATGGGTACCACTAGAACCATGCTCTTCACTGAGTACTTTGGTTATTGGAGCCAAGCACATCCCTATAGGCTCCTCCCTCCTGTTGTTCCCTGTCTCACTCATTTTCTGCTTTCTTGGCTTCTTCGCTCGGAGAAACTGATCGGTTTCCAGACAAACCGTTTGTTTCTTTGTTCTATTAAAATTCATTGTAATTGTCGATTATACAAAAACTGTTCCAGGGTCCCATAAGCTGCTGATACTAAGACATGGGTGAAGACGTGAGGGTGGACCAGGACCAGGACCAGGACTGGCCTACGAAACCAGAGCATATGTACATCCCAATTTCACTAATGACTGAAGGCGTTGGTTACCTGCATCAACTGGTGCAAAGTAGAAACATAAAATGGGGGCCTGGTTGGCAATAACAAGGAGCAGAAGAGCAGAGACGAGGGTGGTAGGGAAGGCTGTCTGGGGCCAGTGTGCCCAAGTCAGCCCCTTCCTGGCCTCTTTGCTTGCACAAAGCATCAGGTGGCACACCCGAATAGGTTGGGGGGGGGGGGGGTTATGTGGCTATGTAAATCTGGATGTTCGCCATTCCCCCGATACATTGCACTGTTTCATCTGTTGACATGCAAATGAAATAATCTATAAGAGTGAGGAATCCGTGCCACAGGACAATTTGGAAATGATAAAATGGTTAAGGAATCTCTTTTGTGATTGGCAGAGTGGCGTGGGGGAGAGGGGGCACTGTGGTCATGACATAAAGAATAATCAGTATAAACACTCCATCAGGGTCATGCATATACATGTGTCTTTGTCCACCCCTGGGACCCCTAAAGAGATGCCAGCCTTATAGCTGGCACCGGGCAAATGCATTGCCATTAACTGGAAGACACTAATGAGTGCGCAGACACACATGAAAGCACACCGATCCCACTGCCTTGTCAAAAACACTTCCTGACACCTTGAGGCATGCCTCTAATGCACAAAGACAATGGGCAAATGGGTCTCATATCGGACCTCAGATCTGCTCCAAAGATGAGCGTTCCCCGGGAACAATACTAGCCTGAAGAACGCGGGGGCCCGCAAGTCCGCTGGGGCCCCGGCGTTGCAGCTCATCCTGCCACGATCCGGTTTCAACGATTGCAGGAACAGATGGTGTGGCACGAAGACATGCACGCTTTCTGGGCACATGACACCACCTGCTTTTGGTTGATTCCTGGTATTTCCTGTGGTTCTTGTTTTGCCTCGGGCCAGTTTGGGGGGAAGACGAGGACCTGACCTGGCAGTGCTCAACCAAAATGCTCCGTTTCAGACAGACACTCTTCTGGAACTCCTCTTAGACAGACACAGGGTGGGGACAGGAGTGTGGCCTTACCTGTTTAGGTTACTAGGGGAGGACACATTACATCACAATCAATACACACACAGCCAAAATTTGTATTGCTGTAGCCTTTGTTATTGTTTTCCAGAATGGTCTTTTTTAGTGACATATTCCCACACTTCACAGTACAGCCCCACTGAGGACTCAAGCTACTGACCAGAAGAGACAGATATTTAGCAGAGCACTTTACAAGCCAAGGAGGACCCCGCTGCTCTCACACTGGTCCAATCCAGAGCTAACCCCAGGCCCCTTAAGCAGCTAACCTGGAGACAGCATCATTCAGAGCTACGATATTTGTCCCGCTACTTTCCTTCCCTGCTTCTCTGTGTTGCCGAAGGATCTCTCTCCAGGCTCAATTATTCATCTCTGCTCATGCTCCAGCTGTAATCCTGACTGACACTAAAAGTCTGTCTAGATTCGAGCGTCATAAAATTTTCAGCTTGTGCCATTGAAAGATGCAGAACCCCCCCTCTCCCGCAGTGCCGCTCAGAACCCCTGTCAGGACGAAACACATGTCCCAGAACCATCTCGCCCACCACTCCTTGCTTTAATAGCAGACAGATGCCTCAACACTCACAGGGTGGAGTGCTGTGCTACCCTGAGATCGTTTGTTTTTTTCTGGACAGGCTAACAAGTTGATTCAGAGCCTGGGGGTGGGGAGGATCCCTTGCATAAACTACTAAATGGATTATGGGTATTACGCTGTGTCAGGTCCCCTCAGAGCAGTTTTCTCTTCTTTCTCCACTGCTGTACCCTCAAGCGACTTGTTCTCATCTGACTACTGGGTTTCTTATTCACCTTGGTCTGTGTGAGAGTTGGGTTGCAGGGTTCTCATGTGTTGGCTAGTCTGTTGTGAGGTAAGAACTGCAGGGTGCACTCACACAGAGATGTAAATACACACAAACACTCAGATACACATCCGGTTCTCTGGCTCTGGGTGTGAACATAAGCTACTGATACTAAGACAAGGGTGAAGAGGTGAAGGTGGACCAGAACCAGGACTGGCCTACAAAACCACAGCATATTTAAATCCCATTCTCACTAATGACGGAAGGTGTTGGTTACCTGCACGGTTGAAAAATAGCATGGGGGCCTGGTTGGCAATACCAAGGAACAGAGGAGCAGAGAAGACTGTGGTGGGAAAGGCTGTCTGGGACCAGCGTGCCCAAGTCAGCTTCTTCCTGGCCTCTTTGCTTGCGGGCAAAGCTTCAGGTGCCATACTCCCGAATAGGGTGACTTCCCATTGAAATACAGAAAAACTGCGACTTCCACTTCAACAAAAACAAAACATTCAGAACAAAAAGAATGAAATGCATTCCTAGTCTTCTGCTCATAGACAGAGATGAGTTGGAGATGGTGTCTCAAACAATTTCAAAGGGGGGTAGGAGGAGGCATTCAGAGGTAAAATTTCATTTTAAATGACTTGCTAGCCATCAACCCAGTGTTAAATCCCAGTTAGTCAGCACAAAAACTAAACAATAAATGTATAATACATTTATATGATATTTGTGGCACCTCATTTACTGTTCTCCTGGGCTATTGAGCAGCACACCTCGACGGCCCCCATACACTGTAAACTCACTTCACCAGAAACCTGTAAATTATACATGATGGAACACCTTAAGTTAGTGGCTTTATCCGCCTCTTTCTTCCCATCAAACCTTAACCACCGAGAAAAGTTACAACCTCACCTTTTTCCACAAGCCCATTAGCGTCCCAAGTCTCCTTCCCAACATCCCCTCCACCCACACACACACCGTTTGTATTTGAACTCCTCCCATCCTCCCATTCCTCCAACGCAGGTACAATACTCGCCGCAGTCTGGCACCCAAAACAAGGCAAAGTCACCGATGGCACATTATAAGTACTCTGAGAGCACAGATGTTTCTCGAATCAACAACAGATATTCAGCATAAAAAGGGACATTGAAAAAGCATAAAAATAATGAGGCCATGGATTTAATAAATAATAAATATAATAATAAATATAATAAATATAACTGCAAGCTAATGCAAAGGGCAAAGCAAATGATTCTGAATCATGTAACCTGTGGGAGACATGCTCAAACGTGTTTCGCAGTAGGCATAGATAAACATTTTGTGCTGGTATTCCAAAAGGTTATAATTTTTGACCTAATTAGTTTAAATGCTGCGTATAACATTGAACCATTGAACTCTGAACTTCAGTTGCTCATGGTGGCCATGTTTTTCTTTTCAACTTATCACCATGACATCAGGGACATGCTAAACAATGGGGTCCATTATTTGTCTACCAGGTTTCTTGTCAATATTTTTAATGGTTATGTTCCAAATGGTTACCGTTCATTGATTGGCTTACTGCAGCCATGCCTTTTAATGTAGCTTTTTTGTCAAAAGATGTGGAAGGAAGGAAGGAAAGAAAAAAATTATAAAAAATATATATATATATAATTGTGTGCCTATTACAGGAACCCGAAACAACTTAAATTCAGCAAGTGCTGGCACAGGAAAGGGGAACTGTTCAGGATTGAAAGGAGAGGGATTTATCTGTCGCAGCGAGCTCTCATTTCACCACATTGAGAGAGCGCCCAACAATAACAAACACGTCCCTCCCACCTTCCCAAAACTCTCACTCCACCTGACGAGCATATACAACGAGCCTGACTGGCACAGAAGGTTACATTTCGGGTGTATTAAATTTTTGACATTAGGTTAAAAGGTTCTTAACCTCCAGGCAGGGAGAGATTGAGCAGGAGAAGGTGAGAGGTTGGGCATTGGGTAGGGGAGTACACTGTCCAGTTCCTCTTTTGGCTGACTATTGTTCCAAATCAGGCTGAAATTGGTTATCAGTCAATACACTGCATTTCATAGAAGCACTCCAGACCTTTTAGAGTTGCTCCATCGAAACATGAACACATACACCAAGTGAAAGTATCATAATTTGGAGCCCCTTCTTTGTGAATAATGTCTGATGTTAAACCAGTCTTTTTTAGCCAATCCAACACCTAACAGGATACACTACTGCTGTGCATGCAACAAACCCAGAAGGAATAAGACCCTGCTGGGCAATGCAGCACCATGATTTCCACAGACAGCCCATGGGTAAAAAATACAGTGGTGGACAAACCTCCCATCAGGCCTCACCTGGCCACCAGTGCTGCAGGGAAGCTACTGACGCGGATGAGCTCAGTGACTGGTAAAGAGTGAATCTTATTGCCCTATCTGTAGCACGTTCTGGGAGTGACACTCCAATCAGACAGATGTCAGGGACAGGGCGACTATCCCCCGGGGCAGAATGCAATGAATTAACCTATCACACTGACCTTGGTACAGTACGACATCTACTGCGCCACTGCACAGTATTCAATTCATGTAGCAGTCATTTAAAATAAGCCCAGGGAAAACTGCTGTCGTCAATTCTAACCCCTGCCGAATAATAATAAGATGGGTTTCAGAAGTGATTTGAAAATCATATTGTTTCTAATAAAGAGAAGGCTCTGTCACCCATGGCTCAGAGTTGTGTGCTGGGGAACAGTGAGGAATCCCAAAGCTGAAGAGGGGAGTGTGCATGTTGGCGTGTAGGAGTGATTACTATAGGAGCAATATGCTGGGCAGAGCCATTTATGGCTTTGTAACTAAAGTGGATGACTTCAAATGTGAATCAATCTATATTTTATATGTAGCTAATGCAGTTTTTGAGTTGGAATTGGATAGGAGGAATCACCTGCCTACACACACCCACACACACATATCATTACACACACACATGTGCATACATACAAAGACACACAGACAAACTGCAAGCTCCCTTTAATCAGCCAGGTAGTGGAATGGTATAACGCCTTGAAGCCCATTATGTAAACAGGTCTCAGGACCCCCGCGCATTCTAAAAGAACTTGATTAACCAGAGCACTGACAACCATAGTGTGTTCCATTTCCTGCCAATGAAAATTATACACACAGCACACACTATCCCTGAGTCATCGTTGTGCCCAGCCTTCACACACATATCAAATCCTGCACATGCAGTCTACACATTCGTCAGTGCACACACATGCATCACAAAGGCACTCAGGCACACACAACTCACATATCCAGGCATGCATACATATACATACACACACACACACAGTAAAGGAGACCACAAGGTTGTTCATGTATTGCCCCTAACCCAGGAGCGTATAAAGAACCCTGGGAAAGCCACGTATGAGCATATGAAGCAGGTGCTGCGCATGGTGGGTGACAAATGAGCTGGGACAGGGAGCTGGGACCCAGAGACACACCGAGAGTTCTCGTCTGACTCCCCCTAACATCCTTCCTGGTGACAGTGTGATAATCACTAGCTAAAGGGTTGTAGAGGAGTCCAAACATAGCCCGGGAACTCGGGCTAAAGGCTTTTCATTCGGATACATACTCCTTTATGCTGGTTCATACTCTTTCATAATGTTTCAACATGTCTCATGTGGTGCAGCAACATCACAGCAACGTTGCAAGAGTATTAGGTAACTTGGTATCAAAAAAATGCTAAAACATTCCCATGCTTGATGGCTTTTCTCCCCAGACCCTGGAAAAAACAGCTTCTCCCGCGCTGGTGCACTCGAAAACCTTTTCTTTAAAAAAAAATCCCCTAAAGCAGCTCTGCATATATCTGCTCATCCCTTACTCTGAGTTCTTCACCAACAAATCTGCTTGACACTCCACTACACCACCTAAGGAGTGCAACATAAACAGGCCTTTGGCCAACAAGACCCAGCAGTTTAAAATGAATCCATTAGTTATGAAACTAATAACAGCTTCACCGTGCACTCGCCCCCCTTTTAAGCTCATACCACAAGGACTGTGCAATAAAATAACAAACACTTTGGCTAATAGCCTCATTTACAACAAGGGCGCTTTTTTGAACTTATTAGGGCCGCAGGCTGCTCCCCATCCCATTCTGACTGAATAGGCTGCATTGTTTCCTCGGGTACAGCAGGCGCTACAAGAGGGTCATTGTGGGAGAAGTGTCCTTCCAGGGCCGCTGAAGTGGCAAGAGAAACCTCCTTGATAACAGGAGCGATCACGATTCCAAGTGCTCTCACCTCCTCCTGGGAACCACAGCGGAGCAAGCCCAGAACTGCGAGCCTAGCGGTTGGCCTCCACCCAGGGTAAGAGCCATCTCAAACTTAAATTTACCTGCTTACCTGCTTACCTGAATCTGGGACCTGGCAAAGGGCATTCACCCTGCCTCCAGCAGTCTGGGCACGTGCAGACCAGGGAGACTGGGTGAGTGAGGGGGAGAAATCAGCGCATGCTCTGATGGAGAGGGGCCAGTAGGGAGGTAAACAGTTACAATATCTGCTGGATATGTTCCCACTGTGAAATTCTGGTTCCTGAATTGCGTAACCGACATGCAGCATTTGACTACAGTGAGATCAAAGCCACCACATAATAATTATAGCTGTGGATATGTAGACGAGAGACTTGCGTGTTTAGGGATGGCGGGTGTCTTGCTCACCTCCACCTCCACCCAAACAACTGCCTTGCCCTTAAAACCCCCCTGGAATGATGACAGCGGTATTTGCCAAACGGTGAATCACTTCCCCCTAGTCTGCATGCAGGACTCTGATCGGCCGATTAATCAGGTTATTTGTCAATATGGTTGTGAATTTATGGTTACCCCTGTCATGACTGGAAACCAGCGGTAGATTTTCTAATGCAAAGATGAGCTTCTGACAAATGTCTGGTTATGGTGATTACCAATTACTGGCACAGAGTATGGCTGCGTAGCCAACGGAATGTAAGCCAGTCACATAGGAATTGAAACGACTAATGTCAGACATAGCCCCAATCATTTATGTTTCCAGGAGTAGAAGAAAAATTAGGAGAGTCAAAGGTTTTAATCTGATGTTTTGACGGAACATATTCTCCGCTGAGAATGGCAGATACAAGACCTTGGTAAACAAGTCCCCCCCACCAACTCCCCTTTTCCACCTCATGTCCCAGAGCACCTGCCACGACCGGGAAGCTGCCGGGTCTACACTCGCCTCACCTCAACAGACAAGGACCCCGCGATCACCCTATCCCTGGGGGAAGAGAGGCTAGGGGGGTCCACATTGTTTTTCGGGCTCCCATGAGTGGAACAGAGCAAGCCACGGTGGCCATGGAGACAGGAGCCTCTTGGGGGAAAAAACACGGCTGCTATCCTCCTTTCAACACTCTCCCACAACGATGGCCGATGCGTTGGCAACCCCCAAGTCTCATAACAGTGCTTCACTTTCTGACCCTGTTAGTTGGTCACAAACCACATTGCATCTAATAAAGGATCCTCGGAACTAAGAGTGTACAATTTCTAGTACAATCTCTCATTTCATACTTTTAGTTAGATTTTTTCCATTGCGATTCAGGTTAACCACCTTGCATGAGGCTAAAACAAAAGACGGAATGTGGCTCAGAACATACCTGCATCCATCTGTAACTGATAGTGACAAACAGTAGCAGTAAACTGTAATCAAGCAGTGTAAGCCCTAAGGAAGCAATGTATTTACAACATAACTTTTTTTCACAGTGGAAAAGCATCAAGGGAATTTCTTGGAAACAAGAGGAAACTCAGGTTTGAAAACATGTCGAAGTAAGACGGATCATCAGAATCCCCCTATCATCAATGCTCAGACACATGTGAATGAAGGGCCGTTCTCCGCAAAGTAAGGTCCCCCATCCCTGTACAAAAAAACTGCCGAGGAGGAGCATCAGATTGGGGAGACTCAATCTTCTGCAGCTCCTGAAATTGCAGAAATGCTGCCACCAGACTGCTGGGTTTTCAAGGAACTAAAGGATTCTAATTAGAATGCTCTTCAGTTCCTCGTTCACTGCTTCGGTCTACCAGCTCATTAACTTATTAATTTAAAAACAAATTATTGTTCAAAAGTTTACATCTGTTTCACTTCAAAAAGACTGACGAAACATTGTTTCTCACTAAACTGAGACCAAAATTATTCCATTCACTTTTTCATTTTGTAAGCCAATACAACAGAAAATAAATTAATTAAAATGTATCAAATGTAACCTTATGGCCATTTCAGGGGCTATGTCTGCAGGTCTTAATACTCTAACAGTAGTTTGTTCTTATCATTAAAAATCCAAATATGTGTATTTTTAAGTCCCTCCAAACATTTAGTATAACATCACTTTGATGGCTTTTAATCAGATTAATTAACCCAGAATTGCTTTTCTCAATACATTAAAATCTCTAAACTATACTAGGACGTTAATTCCATTAACTGCTCATAAGATAACATTTTTCCATTATTGTCAAATGCATCAAGCAAAAATACAATATTTCTGTCATGTCTTTGGTAATTACTTCTACAGTATTGTTTTGTGTGGAGAGAAGTTCCCAAGCACAGTTTCCTAAATAAAAAAGCCTGTGGATGAAACTTGAAACAGTTTAGTTGAAAACTAACTTTATATATATCCCCGGTCCTAGATTGGGTAAACCGTAAATCTTTTGAATCAGTTCAGTAAAAGATTTGGTTATTTTGACTATCGATTCTTCAGTACTATTTCCGGCTCTGGTTGGCTAAATTGCGTAATGTATCCTATAGATAAGTCAAACTTAGTTGTGTATATCCGCAGTGTCGTTCGAGTAAGTAATATTACATCGTAGTGTCCAACCTAATTCTGTTGTTTTTATAATATTACCAGACTATCTGACCGCGTTGTTTGTTTGATTCTGAGTTCCTCTCCAAAGTTGCATAATGTTGTCGCTGCTTTGGGACGTCTAAGCCGCGACTTGGCACCGAATCACTTCTTCATATTAAATGATTTGTTGGTTTGATCAACTCCCTATTAGTAACTCCTGTCCTGCCTGATCATACCTTCTCTCGCTTACCAAGTTATTGAATGATATTGTAGCGGGGATGGCTAGGTGCGCTTTCCCCTACCAATGGGATATAGCCATCCCCGCGGGGGCTGCCGGGAAGCCTCACTTCACGGATTTTAAAACCTGTAAATAGTCTGTTTTATGTGCCGGTTGTGTTTGGCAAAAATGTTGTGTTGTTTGTCTTAGTGTAGTCGATTGTTTGTATGAGTTTCTGTTCCCTCACCGCGATCGTGACTGTTATGGCGTGTGAGGGCTTTCGGGCTGTTATCGCCCATTTACCAGTTCTTCGCACTGCCAGTTCCGTCTTTCTAAAGGTAGTCATAAGAGCATGTGCGAAATAAAGAGCATAATTCCTGTTAAACAGTGTCGGTCTCATGCTTGAAACCACGCAGAGAAGTAGCTCTCTTGTAAAAACGCTACATTGGTGTCAGAACCGGGAAGCATGGACCGAACATTGGACCAGGAAGACTCCACCGTGAGGCAGAAGAGGGAGCTGCAGGTGAAGCTGGAGGAGCTCGAGAAGCACACTGCCTCCCTCAGCCTGCAGGAGGAGCGCCACCCCCGGACCAGTGAGGACCCAGGCTGGATGGGCGACGGCGCCTGGGGATGACCAGCGGCGCCGGCAGGGGGCAGCACCAGGCCCCGGGACCCCAGAGGAGTTGCGGCGCCAGCGACCGTCGTTGGCGTATCACGACCGCTGGGGGGCGCGAAGATCCGGCTGCCGCGCTTCGATGGATCCGGGAGCTGGGAAACCTACCTGGCCCAGTTCCGCCTGGCGGCGAGGGCCGGGGGGTGGAACTTGGAGGAGCGGATGGGACAACTAGCGATGTCCCTGCAGGCGAGGTTCGGGGCTACCGAACCTGCGAGCACTTGGCAGGAGAAGATGTCGGCGCTGCGGAGGAGGCCGGGGACGAAGTTGGGCCTGTTAGCGTCCGACGCCCGCTACCTGGTCCGGCGAGCTTATCCTGAGTTCCCGCGAGGGATCCAGGAGACGCTCGCCCTCCAGGCCTTCCTCTGGGCCCTCCACCTGGAGGACCTCCGCCGCCACGTGAGGCTAGCGGCACCCTCTACCCTCGGCCAGGCCCTCAGCATAGCCTCCCACGCTGAGGACATACTCACCCCCGCCAGACCACCGGCCAAGGTGGCCCACCCGTGTCGTCAGGCGGAGGCCTCCGACTCCACCGACCGGGCACAGAACCTGGTCTGCCAGAGGTGCGGGAGGAAGGGCCACGTGGCCCGGGTCTGCCCGGCGCCAATGCCTAAGGCGATGGAGAAGCCGTCGGGAAACGGCGCCGGGAGGGCGTAAAGGAGGGATCGCCCCCCCGAGACTCCGCTCCATC
>JAOVYW010005980.1:0-11862 GCA_025775045.1 Hiodon tergisus
ATATACACAGTACGACACTCCAGATTTATGGTACAGTGATTTGCAGTGAGGCGCTTACTTACCTGTTCTGAGAGTTCAGATGCTGGAGACTACAGTACAACAACTGAGGTTCAGTTGAACTTGTACCATAGCCTCCCTAAACTCATGATTCACAACATGATAGGTTATGGTTACCCGTATTTCAGTGGAAATATTTGACCTCCATTTGGTCTCCCCTCCCCCTCCCTCGAATTCTTCATCTCTCTATACCCCTGGCTTATCCTTCCCCATTATTGTCCTACAAAGGAGCAATTTGTGAGTGTACAGGTGATCCAATAGTGTAGTAAATTGGCAATTATGATTTTATGTTTTTTTTAAAGAAAGTTTGCCTTGTGAAAACAGGAGATTCTGTACAAGGATGAGTACATGGGTGGGTGAAATATGAATATGTTTTAAATAAGTATATTCTGTCTTTTCAATACTTGTGTTTTATATTTTTGTTTGTGTGATAGGTATTTGTGTTGTGTGAGCGTCGAGGATTTTTATTTTATTCTATGTTTGAATTTTTATAGCTGTTCTCTGTGTATCAAAAAACTGTTCTTATAATTCCTTTTATAATTTCCTCAACTTTTTTTTGATTTTTTTCTTCTGCTAAGCACAATCTTTGGTTCAAAGAAGTCACAGGACTATTTAAGTGTTGTCTGTAGCTTGCATATTTATTCATTACCAAACCCCACTTTTGCCTGAAGTCACCCTGTGTCTTCAAAGGGAAGAAAAGTGTGTTTTGTACAACAAACCAATTAATGTGGCTTTATTCTTTTGTTAAACAAATTATCCCAAGGACAAACACCTAGGACAATATAATATGAAACCACATGCAGTTTTCTTGAAAAGGGAAAAAAAACTAAAAACTGAACAGTGATCTGCATTGTGCATAGCATGCTTCTCTGTCTTAACAACAGAGAAATTAAAGTGAGAACTTTTCTGGGGTTTTCATAGGACAATCACACATTTTCTGAAGTGTTGTAAAATATCATATTTACACTGTATGGCCGTTTGGCAACTGAATGCTACACAAGCCACACCAAAACTGATCAGTGGTATAAAGCCCAGACCAAACATAGGGTGTGTTATAAAGGCTAAACCTTGGATTTGTACTTTTCGCACCAAACTACGTGCATATCTAGGAGATCGAATGCGTCTCCTTCGTGAGCAACATGATGGCTGCATAATTCCATGGTGTTTATACTTGCATACTATTGTTTGTACAGATGAACGTGGTATCTTCAGGCATTTCGAAATGGCTCCCAACCAGACTTGTGGACAATTTAAAAAAAATTAAAATTATTTTTCTATCAGGTCTTGGCTGATTTCTTTTAATTTTCCCATGATGTCAAGCAAAGGGGCACTGAGTTGGAAGGTAGGCATTAAAATACATCCACAGGTCCACCTCCAATTGACTCCAATTGCCTAAAGACTTGACATAATTTTCTGGAATTTTCCAAGCTGCTTAAAGGCACATTTAACCTAGTGAATGAAAACTTCTGACCCACTGGAACTGTATCAATTAAAAGTGAAACAATCTGTCTGTAAACAATTGTAGGAAAACTGACTTGTTTCATGCACAAAGTAGATACGTAAACGACTTGCCAAAACTATAGTTTGCTAATATGAAACTGTGGAGTGGTTAAAAAATGAATTCAACCTAAGTGTATTTAAACTTCAACTGTATACATCTAACCCTGTGTTTATTAGCAATGTCTCTTGAAGGCTTCTTCCAAATCCCACTTCTGTGATTCAGATATACGACATTACGTTTCATTTATCTAACCATATTGAAGATGTGTAGAACAACAACCAGAATAAATATATGCGCTTAGCTACAGGGACATAAGTGATATATATATATATAAAGAAGGTTGACCCCATTTTCATTTCTCATTTAGACATGATGGCAGCTATGCCTGAGCACCTCCAGAAGAAATCGATTCCTGTTGGTGCTTGGGAAACGAAAAATTGAGAATTCTTTGTGTTGCCAGTGTATGTGAGAGCCTCTATGGGTTGCAGGCTCGCGGGTAAAAAGCCCTGCATTTGCAAAGCCACTGCATTGTAGTGGCCCAGCTGCCACCTGAGGTGTTCCATAATTGCCTTGACAGATGCTTCAAAGTGGCTTTGTGCTGCAGCCAAATGGGCCCTCTCGTCAGGTTAGATAAGGGACTGCATTGTCTTTTTTACATGTTTGTGTCATCGCTGTTAGAATTGCACAAGGTCTACATGTTCTACCTGCGGCAGCTACCTTGAAACATAGACAATGTAAATAAATAAAAAATAATATGTAGCAGAATGGGAAGGGGTGGGATACAATACAGTATGGATGTGAATCCTAAAAGCAAATTTTTCTCTGGAGGTGGTATGTATTGGCTACAATAATGCAGGGGGGAAAAAAGTGAAAATGACTGAATGCTTTGATTTGATAACTGAGTTTCCTTTTTTACTGAAACTATTCAACAATACATAATTTTCAATATCATAATGTTTTACTCCAGTCGCTCATTAATTGATTTGCTTCATTCACCGAGACTGTAACATTGTTTTAATGTTTCAATCTGTTCTACCACACTTGTTTGCAGTAGTTTCATCAACGGCGTTAATCCTATTTAACGTTTATTAGAACATTGTAGATGTAGCTTACACGGGTCAAACCTTTGGTAAAATAGGCATTTGTTGAACTAGCACAGGTTTTTTTTTTTTTTTTTCAATCCAGGGTGGATGATAATGACTGAAAATCTGATTAATGAGCAACTGAATTTGGTTTAAAACATTGTCGGAAAAACCAGAAAGCGCTGATACTGCCAAAGTGGAATGGACTAAAATGTTTGAAAGCCTTAGGCCTTCTTTTGGGCAAATTATGTATGCTGTAAAGGGTTTAAAATATTAAATATAATAATAAAAACAAAGCTAGGAAGAGTCCCATTTCATTAACTGATGTGTATGATCTGTGACAGTCAACACACATTGGGAATTTGTATCCTGCACCCTACCTGGGATCACAAATATTTTTTATAAAACTGGCTTTACAAAGCTTGATATAAACATTTCCTCGTATTGATATGACATGTGATTCTAAATGTCTGATGGAAGTAAGACTTTCTGATCTTAAAAAACATCAATATTTGGTTAACAACTGCTTTGGCTTCAATAGGTTTTTTGGGTAGCTATCAATATGAAGTATATGCGACTCATATCTCTTTTGTATTCCCTAGCTATAATATTAGTTCATACAGTATCCACTTTTCTGGGAAGATTACAAAAAGTGGTAAGTTTTCATAGTGTGTGTCTTCAGTTAGATACAGAGAATGACAGCTGCCACTGCAGTAACGCATAAGATAAGGGGGATAGAGGTTGTTGCTTTTTTCTTTCAACCTCAATTTGAAAATCGACATCCTATCCAAGCGGTAGCTTAAAATAGCCACGTAGAATATGGGTTCTTTAGGTGTAATAAAAACTTATCTCCAACTTTCAGTCCACAAAAATGCACTCGACCTTTACATCACACAGTTGATGAAGCTGCGTTAAAGCAAGCCTAATAAAATTGGAACAATGCAGATTATACATAGCAGATTTCTCCTAACTGCTTGCGACTGGAAAATGTCCCCCATGGGAAGTGTAAAATAAAAACTAAAAACTGAAGACTTGTGCATTCACAGAACGATTCATATCTCACTGGATGAGTAGGACTGCCTGTAAATGACAGCGTGTTTCTGGAATTACCTCTGACATTAATTAGCAATGATGTTGCCATGCGACACTTCAAGAATGACGTGACATAATTTCAATCCATCTGCCTGTCTTTTGAACTGCTATATTTCATCAGAGCAAAATAAACAAAGTAAACATTTAGAACCAAAGCATTTGTTCTGAGATATTTTATGTAAAACAATGATCAAAGTGTAAAAAAATTTTTTTTTATCCTTATAATCTGCTAAAGAAAATGGACTGTTGTGCAGAGAGTGAGTAGGACTGCCATGAACCTTGTGTATTCAAACCTGAGATAACATTGTCCAATGAAGAGAAACACGATGATCAAACCCCCTCCCCTGAAAACTGTTCTTATTTGTCATTTCATCAAAGTTCTCATTCCAGCTGTGGGGCTGTTTTTCACACACAAAACAAAAAGAAAAACTAAAAACCACAGCTGCGTGTCCTCGTAGCAAAAACCCACATCTTTTTGGTATCAATTTCAGGTGAATGACAAAAAGGTCTGACTTCTGAACAAAAATATGCGGGTCTACATTGGGTTACCTGCTTTCCAGGCACAACTTCTTTGTTGCGGTTCTTAAATATTTCTTATCTTTTATATCTTTTTATCATTGTTATTATATATATATATATATATATATATATATTATAAATGCTGCCCTCTTTTATGTCAACCCACAAAATGTATTTATCCATAGCTTTACTCCCTCTTTAGCATGGAGTGAGTTTGCATGTGCCCCCAGTGAGGAGCGGGAAAAAAAATGTTTTTCCTAGCGCTTCTTTGCATTTTTCCCCACCACACATTTCCCCAGGGAATCGTGACCCCCGCCACCTCAGAAATTGTCGTGATGATTTTTCAATGTCACATTATACTCACCACGAATATGAAAAAGGTTTACTCCATACATATTCACAAAGGGAGGCATTGGGAATTGGCAAGTGACGGGAAAAACTGAGTCTGTGGCAATTTTCAGATTTTTGTAAAATTCTGGTGATGGCTAGATGACCAAAATTGCATTATTATAATTGTGGTTTTCTCCAGCTTGAAAAAAGAAGACTCAGTCGGAGTCATTCGACTGATTTCACAAAGGCAAGATTGAATCGAAAACAATACCTTTTCCATTTTCTGAATTCTGGCTTATAATCTGTAATAAAACATGACATCCATCTTGTATTTCATACGTCTGATCTACAGGGAGACACATACATTCCAGCCCTTAAGTAAGAGATACAGGAAAAACTCGAGCTAGGGTGTTTTAAGCCCTCTTAGGCAGAAAGCAGTACTGGCCCCGTAACTTGCTGCCAAAAAAGCAGTGGGGCTTCCTTTTTCAAACACCTCTTTCAAGATGAATGCCCTATCTGTCTTTTATCCCTACTCTGTGCCTGGGGCAGATGAACTAATCGAGTGACTTGGGAAAGAACATGAACATGTTGGTATTTGTAAGTCACGCAGACAGAATCTGCTGAAGAACTGACAGGCTCACAGTAATGCAATGTGGACTCTGTGAGCCAAATGTAACGTCCTGGTATGCTCTGTGGCGTGCATTAATTACAATGACACTGTCTGGATAATGATGTTGTCTGGATATATAATTTGTAAGGTTTTTATTTTTTTAAACATGGAGATATAATAAAGCAAGAGATTAAACCTTATATTTCCGCCCTTTTAATTAAAGGCTAAGCTTGTTATAAAAAGGCATGTGTAGTTCTGTAGCATTATATATGAGGTTCAAAGAGCAGAGTTAATGATGTGAAAATTAAAGCAATTGTACCAACTGTCCAGATATATATTTATCCAAATATGAAAACTGAGAATTATCAAAGGTGCCTAAACTGGAATGATTCTGGAATGGCAAATTAAATTGTTTCTTTGAGTGGACTTTTTCTTAATTGCAGTAACCTGTGGAGCATCTCTTGGAGTTCAATTGCATGCATTTATTTGGGCTTATTTAGCTAGACTGCATCATCCTCAAAATAATAATAATGTACTTGTGTAGAGGATTTGACACACTAATTTAAATAGCAATTTCAGGCATGTTAAGAATTTACCCATTTGGTAAATGTCATTACACAGATGTTTAATGAGACAGCAGAGTGAATGACGTTTATGAATGCTTTTCTTGAGATAAAGCTGGTAAGATAACTATTTCTTATTATATGTGGGGGAGGGCTGCATAACGGCAGATGCTGATTCAAAATAATAATATCACTATAGCATAAAAACCCACAAACCTGTCATAATCTTCTGTAGTTTTGAATGTCATAGATATCTCTGACACATAGGGGGCAATAACATAAAAAAACAAAACAAAAACAAAAACGAACACATATATATGTAAACGACTGAAAACATAAGCGCAAAGTAGCAATCGTGTTTATTGTGCCTTACTATGGTTCACTTGGCGATGCAATAAGCCATACCTCACGCTCACCACCAGCAAGGTGTCATGTATTGTGAGTTCAATAGGTGCACCTTCACTTGAGAAACCGGGGCATACATTAAACCGGACACGAACCTATGCCACAACATTTGTTATGACCTCTTTGTCTGGGATTTCAGTGGGTGCGCTTTGCTGTGAATACATTTCTATTAAACTATTTTGCAGATCCGATTGGAGTAGATTCTCAATTGCTAGACCCTTCCGTAGCTGACATTGTTGCTTGGTCCTTCCAGAGTAGAGTAGCTGGGGGTAGGCAGGGAGCACACTAGACACATCCGTCTGGATGTGAGAGGAAAATATTAGCTACCAAATCATGTCTCCCCACTATTTAGCATGGATGGCCTCCGATTTGGTTGTATAATACTTGTGGCTTCTTTTAGACGCAACGGCGGCTATCGTGTAGGCCTTTGAAGTCGCCTAAGGGATTTTATTTTTCTGCTTTTAGTTTTTTGCTTCTCAGCACCAAGAAAAAGGTTTTTATCCAATGGGATTCTGTCTGACAGCTACAGATTATTCAGAACGACGAGGTATTCTCACAAGCTCAACATCTAGTCCTCCATAACTACAATGGTTGGCGGGTGCATACATTGCTGTGACAAATGAGTCTACCATAGTTTCATTTTCCTGTTGATTTTGTTTACTAAACTTGGTCTTCTCATAAATCAAATTATTCTATACAATGAAAAATCTGCCAAAGCCTTCTACAGCTGAGCCGCCTGACCTCATTTGTTTGACTATCGCTGTGCAATATACAAGTTATCACTGTGCAATTTACAAGTTAAATGCTTTAGAGCTGCTTGAGATGCCTATACGCGAGATTTGGTGGGGTGCCACCTTCATATGGTGTATTGGTTTCACACTCACTTTCTATTAATTTCAATGTATGTAGGGTTTTAGGTTCACAAGTCATTAGTCTAGAAGTAAGAATATGTTCTTGACTTCTACTTTAAAACGTTTACAAGTATTTCACAGAAATATGAGCTATACTGGCATTATAGCATAATGGCATATTACAAAATATAAATGTACACATAATTATCGATATTATTATGAAATTTCTAATACAAACAAATCTCTGATCTTGTTTTAGAAGAAAATGTTTTTGAAAAATAGTGACCGGTCTAAGCTGTAGAATAGCTCTTGCTTATTACAAAAAGGTTGGTATGCCAAAACAAAGCAGGTCAAAATCCAGATTAAGTTCTCCTAAAACGGGTCAATATCCACAACACTCATTTATGTACCAATTTGACTGTTGTGAACTATTGGCAATCAACAGGCGGGTACTGTTTTCAGACGGGCAGGTCTTAAAGGGGCAGGAATCAGTCTTCCTTCCCCTGCTGTGTATATATACAGTGCCCTACATAAACATAGTCTATTCTCCAAAAATTTGGATTTGAGATTAAAATTAAACGAAAAGGGTAATTGTCTTGCTGTATGATATATTTTCAGCAGACGTAATAATTTTTTATTTTAATCTGCGATTTTATTTTTCATTATAAATCTGCTATCCAAACTGACTTATCATCATTAATCAACCGAAGACATATTAACTCCCAGAAATTTAAAGACCCTTTTTTTTTGCTTTGTCAGAGAGCTAACTATATTGTTTGGGGAGTTTAAAAGGAAGCAACACAGCACTCAGAGGTTAGACAGATCATGAAGTATAACTGCAATATTAGATTAAATCCACAGACCCTGCACAAGTGGTCCACAGTGGACAGATGAAGCAAGACTGCAGTGTCCATTTCGGCATACATTACTTGAAGAAACAGAAATCATACAAAAACCCTTTCAAGATAACAAGATGCATTTTCTCTCATAGGAACAAAGCAATGCTCACTCAATCTCACTTTGCAGCCACACCCACCACCTTTTCCCCACCAACCGCATGCCAGCTCTATTGACACACACACACACACACACACACACACACACAGGCCCAGTTGTCTCAACCCTCACTATGAACCATTCCTAAAAAACAGACAGGTTTCCTTTGAATGGTTCCTTCATCTTAAAATGTGTTGTGAACAACATATCACTTCAAAGCATGCCTTTCACATCAAACTCAACTTTCCAAATAACAAACCTGAGTTAAAAATAAAAATTGAAAATCCTTCAAATATCCGTATATTGCTGTCAGGTCGATATGTAACCTATCATTACCCATGCGGATGTGCTAAACAGATATGCAAAGGGATAACATTATTTTCTCTGATGAACTAAATAACCTGTTTAAATTTGGGCCATGGGGACCATGGAGAATATATGACAGATTTTTGCACTTTTAATCACTCTCATTCCGGGTATCATTCTCATTCATTTATCAGAGCTATTTATAGTATTTTACCCATACATTTAGAATTACAATTTAATTCACTGATTACAAGATAAAGGCAGTGAATCATTTTCAGTGGTAAGATTACTTTAATTAATATTTCAATTAAATTGACAGGGAGTTTTAATTGGAAAACTGGTGAGCAAACACAATGGATGGACACATGAGAAAGGGAAAGGGAGAAGTGAATTAAAGAAATAGAGGGGCGAAAGTCTGGCACGGAGGCGGACTATGGCCAGAAACCACTGCTGAAAGGGTTGGTGCTGGTGACGTCACTGTTCTGCAGTCGGGAAGGCGTTGTAATTCAGGTGGACTGATGAGATGTAGTCCATTGTCCCAACAGAACCAATAATATTTTTTAAGCAGAAACTTTTTTTGCAGTGTGCTTTAGAAATGCAGACTATCATGTATCAGTTATTTGTACATTGTAATTGTACATTAAAAACAAAAACTATTTTTGTCTCAAGATTGTAACTTATGTATTTATTTAAGATTATATTAGAGTCTATTTTCTGGCTAAATTAAATAAATTCACTGTGGGGATTATCGTGCTTTGTAGCTATTTATTTATTTTTCAGCTAAGGTGAAATGTAGCAATTCTCGTTTCGTCATTTCTTGCAGTTTATATTATTTATTTATTTTTACATTGTTTTCATAGAAATTTCCACAGCTTTAAATCAATGTTCTTAAAACTTCCATGCGGTTATTCTTAACCTTTGAATATCAATATGAAACAAAAAAGAGTATGTCTCCACACCATTACTTTTTACACCATTAGCTTTTCTTTGCCACTTTTTTTTTAACCTGTATTCTCTGCTTCTTTTCCCCAGTCGTGTTTTCCTGCTTCTCTCTTCTTTCTGTGGATCCAGAGCCAGAGCCAGAGCCAGAGCCAGAGCCAGAGCCAGAGCTCCTGCCATTGACTTTGCCCAGGGTGACCTCTAATCCTAATATTCGTCATCACATTTTAAAATTTCTAAAATATACAAACATAGTGTTTTCTCTACACATTGTTAATTAGAGAATGACACAAAATATGTATAATATTAATAATATGTATTGTTCAGACTAGAGAAACAGGGTAGGCCTTATATTCTACCTCAAAGAAACTGGAACAACTTTAGTACCCACTGGTTATGAACTGCATTTCAAATTAAAAAATTTTAAATATTTTTATTTATTTATTATTATTATTATTTTTAAATCATTTACAAATTCAAGTACATGCTTTAATTATTATGAATTTTTTCTGAGAACATCATCTATATTTTTTCTGATTGCAGAGGGTATTCATTATACCTGTCTGTTTTGGAGAGGATCTAGTTTGAAGAGCTATGAAAATTGATTTGCATTTTAACATATCCTCATTACCTGCAAATGGAAAATCTATGTTTGGCTGTTGTTCAGATATTGATAGCAAGTTTGAGCTATCAGAAACATGTTTATGTTTGCTATAATAATAATAGCATTGTCTATATGTGTCAAAGGGAAAATGTGATCTAAATGTTTTCTATAAGTTGTCACATTAATTATATCCACCAACATCAAAATAGATAAAGTAAAAATAAAATAAAAAACCTTATTCTGTTTAATGTTAACTTCATTCCAAAGCTAATAAATATTTGATCATCATCAATAAGTAGATTTTTTTTCCGTTCTAAATTACAATCCTCAGAGAAATAAACTGCTGTCATTTTGTTCATTCCCAGTAGGCATGAGGATTCCCAGTTTTCTGAAACTGATAATGTTCCTATTACACTGCAAATAGAGACACGGGTACTCGTCCCACTGTGCCATAACTCAAAGGAATGACATTTGGCCTGATGAAATTTTTTTTTCCCTGAAAAATGATTTCTCATTCCTCTGCACCTGCTCATATTCAGAACCATACTATTTGTACAAACAAAACAACAAAAGATATATTTCCGACCCAAGCATTCAATTACTGGTTGCATTCTCCAATGACCTCTAAATCAATGTATCTGTCTATTTGAGATTAAAGACAAAATAAGTAGAATAATTTGTTACGTTCCTTAGATGATTAACTGGTATTATTGTATTAATTTAAGGAGTAATGGCTCATTTTGTCCCAGATCACATGTATTGGACGATTCAATTTCTGTTAAAATCAGCAATCCGTATTGGAGCACATCTTCGATTGAGTTTCAGAAATTGGATAACAGAGGTGCGCAGTTTAAACTTATTTAAACAAATTTATTTGGGGAAAAGAAAGATAGAAATTATATGTAATTAACACGAGATTAACATTTTTTCTTCAAAAAATGTAGCAGGCTTCAATACTTCAGAAATGAACAATTATGGGTTGCAGTTCTTGCAATTATTTGTAAACAATTTTGGTCAAAATGGTCAAGAGCTGGCTGGGATCAGGATCCCATGAAAACTCACTGTGACCCATTAAAGGCACTTAAAAACATCAGTACAATTACAAGCTGGTCAGGCTGTAAAAAGTATGACCCTTTTTATTCACTTTTATAAACTAAGCAACTTGGAGGCCTCTGGCCAGAAAACATCCTGATTAATTTGCAAGTAAGTTTTTGGTTCCCAGTAGCCTGATAAACAGGTGAATAAGTCTTTCACCATAGACAAAACTGGTTCTGGTCGGATCCATAATAAAATAGTGAAAATCTTGTAAAGACAAAATAGCAAGCGGATTAAAGCTGTTTATTAAAGGTTACCGGGGGTGCTTAGGTATTGTTCATTCTGCTACCTTATGGTCTACCAGATGACATACACAAGTTAGTGAATAAGACAGCATACCCAGAGTGTTGAGTCTAGATATGTGTATCCCCTCAGGATAATATATAATTACTTCATAAGAGAGAAAAATCCACTGAAGTGAAGAAGCTGGCATATGTTCATAAAAAACATCCTAAGATGCAGAACAGTGAAAAAGTAAAGGTTACATTTTAACGGTTACAGGTGAATTTATATGTACAGAGTGTGTTTGCGGTTTCTAAGGTATGGTTAATATGGCTAAAAGTATTCAGTAGATGCAATGCCAGAGATTGCCTATTCTTAGACTCCGTAGAGTCACAAGCAAGTATATAGCTTATATTGCTGATATTTTGCACTTTATACACGTTCATAAAAATTTCTTGCCCAATAAAGCGGGACCAAATCAAGGGTTTTCACCCTTCAAAAAATCCTGAATGTGCGGAGATGGGATAGAGGACTGTTATCGCCCAACCAGATTTTAAGATAACACCAAATCGCATTTGTTTTCTAAAGGTACAGTGTTCCATTGCAATCAACCCAGAGGGGCTGCAGACTGACCCCTTGATGCACAGCAGTGCTGAGCCCTTTATCTCCTCCCACCTGATAGGCTAGCCA
>JAOVYW010005982.1:0-11860 GCA_025775045.1 Hiodon tergisus
AGCTGTTATAGTTGCAAAGAGGGGACCAACTCGATATTAATGCCTATGGATTTAGAATGGGATGTCATAAAAGCTCCAGTAGGTGTAATGAGTAGGTGTCCCAATACTTCTGTCCATGTGGTGTATCTATGGCAGCATACAAAGGGGATGAGTGCTGGAAATGACACATGGCCATGAAGGAGGTCCAAACTCATCCCGCCCCACCAAAGGCAGAACCCAGCCAACTAGGGGGGAACCACCAGTGATGGTGCGACAACAGGAAGGGTTCTTAGCACCAAAAATGTCTAATAGCCACAGTTCTTTCTCTGTCACAGTCCCCCTATTGACTATATCCAAGTTTAAATAGATATGTTTTTAATCTTGCTTTAAATATAAAGACTGTGCCCCGATTACCACACAAACTTTGGGAGGCTTCCATAGTTGTGGAACTCTGTATGCAAATGCTCTTCCCCCAGATTTTGTATTGGTTATTCTTGGCGTATATAGATTCCCAGCCTCTTGTGAGCGAAGTAGTCTAGATGGGACAAACGGGACAATAATACCTGTTAGAGATGAGGGAGCTAGCCCATTTACAGCCTTAAAAGTTAACAAAAGTAACTTAAAATCAGCCCGCTGCCTTATCGGCAGCCAATGTAATGAAGCTAACACTAGTGTGATGTGATCATATTTCTTACATCTGGTAAAGATCCTAGCAGCTGCATTCTGAAAAACTTGTAACGTATTTGTTGCTGTATTTGAGGCACCTGATAATATAGCATTACAATAATCATGTCTTGTAGTAACAAAAGCATGGATACATTTTCTCTGCATCCCAGTCACATAAAAAATGTTTCTCAGGTGATAGAATGCTCTTCTAGCAATATCTTTAATATGATGGTCAAAAGAAAGATCTGGATAAATTGTTACTCTAAGATCAATAACCAATACATTTGTTCCATCACCTTTCCATCTAGGTCCAGCACATAGTCATTGAGCCTTTCTACGATGGCCATTTGGGCCAAGGATGATCATTCATCTCTTCAAAAACCTGACAAAAAATGTTTCTAGCATATTATTAGAGTTTATAAATTCCAGTAACTGCTGGGCTACTACTTTCTCCAAAATTTTAGACAAAAATGGCAAATTAGAAACTGGCCTAAAGTTCTTAAGAACATTTGGATCTAAGTTTTGTGTCTTTATAGTTGGCTTAATTGCAGCTACTTTGAGAGACTTAACATTTTTTTGACGTCACCGAGACGTTGGTGGAACGAGAAGATCGTTCAGTAACTTTGTTGGTATTGTTCTCCTCAATTAGTTTGGAGAAATATGCAGAGCGAGCAGCCACTAATGCACATTTATAATTAAGAACACTTTCTTTCCATGCAATAAAGAAAACCTAGTTTGGATGAGCGCCACTTGCACTCCAGCTTACGACATTCCTGCTTGAGTTTCCGCATATAATCTGTGTACCACGGGGAGAATTTATTATGCTTGATTTTCTTCATTCTCAGAGGAGCAGGTCTAGAGTTCCACTTAATGCCCTGTTAGAGATATCTAGCATTTCATCCACTGAGGTAATACTATTGAATATTCCTTCCTCGGGTGAAACATTTGGCAGCTCTTTGATAAACTTTAGTATCGTACTTGGATTAATTTAACGACTCATAAACTGCCTCTACTCTGGGACCATGGAATTCGCCAACTGAATTTTAAACGTAATAAGAAAGTGATCAGAAAGTACCGGGTTGTATGGAAAAACAGATAAAAAGTCACCAAACTCACCTAAAAATTCTTTATATAGACCCTATAGATATTAACTAATAAAAATATTGTTTTTTTGTGAGAGCTGTTATTACCATTATTTGACCAGGTCATCTGTAAGACAAGTACTTCAAATGACGAATAGCTGCCAAAACTTTTAGGTGCTAAGCAAAGCTCACCACGAAAAATTGTGACAACACCACCACCACAACCAGACCTTTTGGCTGCTGGAGAAACCGTCCGGAGTGGCTTTGCGAGGGTTTTGACTGCTGGAGAAACCATCTGGAGTGGTCTGAGTGGTGCCAATATCTGTCAGCTAGAGCTATTATTTTGGATAATAGAAAAACATTAATCATATATATCTAATGCTTGTAGTTTATAACAATTCATTACTTAATTAATTAATTACTTTAAGTAATCCACTACTAATTAGTAATCTGTTGACCTTTTTTTAATATAAAATAAACAAATATTCATACAGATTACAATTTGTAGCTGACATAAGGTTGTTGGAACAATAAAATCACTCCAGTAAGCATTGAGTACCCAGGACAGTGACAGGAACAGTGAACCACTGCACTGCAGCTATCTAATGGAAAAAAATACAAGTAAAAATGTATGAATATTAATCATGTATATCTAATGCTTCTAGTCAAAGTTATTGTATTATTGAGTATTATTACACAGTTATTCACATTATTATATTTTAAATTATTAAAATCCAGCTTTACTTGAGTAAACTGATTAAAAACTGATATTAACATTACTAAGGCAAAGGTGCTCAGTTTTAATTTTAATGTTCTTTTAATGTTAATGTTCTAGAGTTGTTGTAAAAAATGCAGATAAATCCTATTCAGGGACATGATCTCATGTAGTGATGTCACTCATTCAGTACCCCAACAAGCTAATCTGAAAACAGAAAAGAAAAAGCCAGCTCTTGGGCATCTGAATTTCCCCCCATACTTCCTGGACAGGCATGTTAAAAGGTTATTTTATTTAAAATGGAAAAACCCTTTTTTACCAACGGACGTCCATTTCCTTGAAGTTTGTATTCATTGACTCACCACCAGAAGTCCCAAGCCGAAGACTTCAAGGCTATAGGTTTGTATTCTTAGATCCACCAGCAGATGTCCCATGCTGAAGGAATGTGTTCTAAGACCCACCAACAAACATCCCAGGCTGAAGGTTTTTACTCGTAGATGTCCCAGGCTATAGTTTGTTTTCCCAGACTTTTCTAGCAGACATCCCTTTCCTGGAAGTTTGTATTCCCTGTCTCACCACCATATATCCCAAGCTGAAGACGTCAAAGTCTATAGGTTTGTATTCCCAGAATCACCAGTAGATGTCCCGGGCCAAAGGATTGTATTCTCAAATCCACCAGAAAAAGTCTGAGGGTGATGGTTTGTTACCAGGCCCACCCGCAGACATACCAAGCTAAAGGTTTGTATTCCGAGACCCATCAGCTGGAATCCCGGGATGAAGACACCCCACACCCAACCGCAGACATCCCTGGCTGAAGGTTTGTATTATCAGAGCCACCAGCAGACGTCCCAAGCCGAAGACTTCCAGGCTATGGGTTTATATTCTTAGATCCCCCAGCAGACATCCCAGGCAGAAGGTTTGTATTCCCAGAACTACCAGTAGATGTCCCAGTACCAAGGCTTGTATTCTCAGACCCAACAGAAGACATCCATGGGAGAAGGTTTATATTTCCAGACCCATCAGAAAATGTCCCAGGCCAAAGGTTTGTAACCAGACCTACCCACAGATGTCCCAGGCCAAAAATTTGTACTCCCAGTCTTACCTGCAGATGTCCCATGCTGCAGGTTTGTCTTCAAAGTCCCAGTAGCAGACTACCCAGGCTATGGGTTATTATTCTCAGACCCTCCATCAGCCGACGCAGGCTGAAGGTTTACATTCCCACACCCCTTAGAAAATTTCCCAGGCCGAAGGTTTTTAACTAGGCCCACCCAGAGGAATGCTGGGCTGAAGGTCTCCTATGCCCAACAGCAGATGTCCCAAGCTAAAGGTTTTTATCATCAGACCCACCAGCAGATGTTCGTGGGAGAAGGTTTGTATTCCCAGATTCACCAGAAACAGTCCCAGGCTAAAGATTTGCATTCCCAGACCAACCATTAGATGTCCCAAGCCGAAGGTTTGTATTCTTAGACCCACCAGAAAAAGTCCCAGGTTGAAGGTTTGTAACCATGCCCACCCGCAGATGTACCAGGCTGAAGGTCTGTATTCCGAGACCCACCAGCAGGAATCCCAGGCTGAAGGTTTCTCACACCCAACAGCAGACGAACCAGGCTGAAGGTTTGAATTATCAGACCCACAAACAGACGTCATTGGAAAAAGATTAATATTCCCAGTCCCACCAACAGAGATCCAAGGCTGAAGGTTTGTACTTCGAGACCCACCAGAAAAAGTCACAGGCTAAAGATCCAACAGCAGACATCCCAGACCGAAGGTTTGTCTTGAAAGGCCTATTAGCAGACTTCTTAGACTATAGGTTTGTATTCTCAGACCCACCATCAGACGATGCAGGCTGAAGGTTTAGATTCTTACACCCCCTAGTTAAATTCCCAGGCTGATGGTTTTTAACCAGGCCCACCCACAAGAATCTCGGGCTAAAGGTTTGTTTTCCTAGACTTTTTTAGCAGACGTCCCTTTCCTTGAAGTTTGTTTTCCCTGACTCACCACCAGACGTCCCAAGCTGAAGACTTCCAGGCTGAAGGGTTTTTATATTCCCAGACCCACCACAAAAAGTCCCAGCCTGAAGGTTTGTATTCCGAAACCTGCCGGCAGGAATCCCGGCTAAACAGCAACAGCAGACGTCCCAGGCCTAAGGATAGAATTTTCCGAAACACCAGAAAAAAGTCCCAGGCTGACAGTTTGTATTCCCAGACTCTCCAGAAAAAGTCCCAGGCTGAAGGTTTGTAACCAGGCCAACCTACAGATGTCCTAGGCATAAAGGTTTGTATTCCCTGATTCACCACCAGACTTCCCAAGCCGGAGACTTCACAGTCTATAGGTTTATATTCTTATATCCACAAGTAGGCGTCCCAGGATTTAGGATTGTATTCCCAGACCCATCAGCAGATGTGTCATGCCGAAAATTTGTATCATCAGGCCCATCCCCGGGTATCGCAGGCCGAAGGTTTGTATTCTCAGACAAACCAAAAAAATTCCCAGACTGGTGGTTTGTAACCAGGCCCACACTCAGACACACCAGGATGAAGGATTGGATTCCGAGACCCGCCAGCAGGAGTCCCAGATAAAAGTTTTCCTGCACCCAACACAGATGTCCAATGCAGAAGGTTAGTATTATTATGAAACTCACTAGTAGAAATCCCAGACTGAAGGTTAGTATTCCCATACCCACCAGAAACAGTCCCAGGTGGAAGATTTGAATTCCTAGTCTTACCAGCAGATGTCCCATGCTGAGAGTTTGTAACCAGACCCTGCAGCAGACATCCCAGACTGAAGGTTTGTATTCCAAAACCCACTAGCAGACTTCCCAGGCTGAAATTTTATATTTTGAGACTTACCAGCAGATGTCCCAGGCCAAAGGTTTCTTACCAGACCCACCCGCAGATGTCCCAGGCCGAAGATTTGAATTCCCAGTATTACCAGCAGATGTCCCATGCTGAAGGTTTGTAACCAGCCGCAGTACCAGATGTCCCAGACCGAGGGTTTGTATTCCAAGACCCACTAACTGACGTCCCATGCTATAGGTTTGTATTCTCAGACCCACCATCAGATGAAGCAGGCTGAAAGTTTATATCCCCACCCCACCGAAAAATTTCCAGGCGAAAGGTTTTTAACCAGGCCCACTCACAGGAATCCCAGGCTGAATGTTTCCCACACCCAACAGCAGATGTCCCAGGTTGAAGGTTTGTATTAGCAGACCCACCAGAAAAATTCAGAGGCCTAAAGATTTTAACCAGGCCAACCTGCAAAAGTACCAGGCTGATGGTTTTTATTCCTAGACCCGCCAGCTGGAATCCTGTGCTGAAGGTTTACCACACCCAACAGCAGATGTCCCAGGTTGAAGGTTTGTATTACCAGACCCACCAGCAGAAGTCCCAGGTTGAAGGTTTGTATTCCCAGACCCACCCAAAAAAGTCCCCTGCTGAAAGTTTGTAACCAGTCCCAGTAGCAGGCTACCAGGCTGAAGGTTTGTATTCCCAGACTCAATAGCAGATGTCCTAGGTTGATGGTGTGTAACCAGATCAACCAGCAGATTTCCCAGGCTGAAGTTCTTCCAAACCCACTAGCAGACATCCCGGGCCTGTTACAGTGGTGTGTTGAGGAAACATTGTCTGCTCTGTCTCCTTTTCTTCGAAAATGACCCAAAGCACCCTTGAAGCCTTAGCCAGAGTAGTTAGAAGGTCAATGCAATTGGAATTGAAAGGAGGGTCAAGGGCTCACATAAACCTCTATGGTTTCTCTATGCTATTGCCTGAAATTCCCATAAACTATTCATTTTGCATAGGCCTGCTACTCTAGAAGTGAAAGTGCATACTTTTTGAGACCGAATTTGATCAGTGAAAAATCTCAATTTGTAACATATATACACAGAATATTACCATCATATTTATTTGTTCTTTTATACAAACAGTTTTTAATTGGATCTTAATTGATAATGTGTTTATGGTCACAGTTTGTCTTGATCATTTTGTAGGTAAACTGCTCCGTGTACAGTGTGTTTATGGGCTGAGTTTGCGATTGTATGTTTGTAAGAAAACGGTTATAATTAATTCAGTTTCGGTTTTAGAAAATATTTTCTTTGAAAAGCTCTTATCCCCTTTACATTTGTCATATAATCAGTGTTGTTGAATATCAAAGCGACCAAACAGGAATCCAATGCAGGGTAAAGCGTATGGAAGAAGATAACACTGCGCTCAGAGCCATAACAGACTGTGAGGGCAGTGCTGCATAAAGTAGTGTGTGTTTCATTCATTGGGTCTCAAGAGGCAGGCTCTCATCCAAACTAATTTAACTATGTGTTCAATTTCCACCCATTAATGGCAAATTACAAACTGATTGGTCTAGTGCTTTTTTATGGTTGGTTCAAAGTTTTTGTTTCATTGGGCCCAGTGTATAATCTGGTGTACGGTATAATTTAATCCAGATCCCTGTTTTGATAAAAGGAGAGGAAGTATGTGGCAAATTGGACTCATGGCGCAGTCAACCGGAACAAGCATTCTGTGTCTGCCTTGGTCCTTTCTGCAAAACATTCACAAATTATGCTCTTTGCTGAAGTTAGAAAATTGCATTCTCATCTGCTTTCGATAAATACTTTAATTGTTATCAAATCAGGCACCTTCCTGTCAATTGTATGTCTAGACATGCGAGAAAATAATAACCAAATTTTAGGGTGTTTTTTTGGAAATTGCTGGTTTAACACCTAACATGTTGCTATTTTGTAAATTCCATGGTTTAATAATTAGTGAGAGGCATGACAGAATGATTACCATCTGATTACTATCATAGCCACCATCCTCCCTTCACTAAACTTACCACTTACCAAATTGTTTCACACAGGCCTGACACCCCAGACAAGAAGTCTTTAAGATTCTGAGAGGGTAAAGGATTATTTTATTTTATTTATTTAATAAAATTATTTTATAATATTAAATATCAATTTACAAGAAGAATACTTGTCCTTATGGTAGGGGCCTAATGAAGGACTACATCATTTACAAGGTGAATACTTGAATCAGCTGAATCTTGTGATTAATCCACGTAACGTAAGGCATGTGTTTTTCTTTCCAACAAGTTCAATTCCTCCCAATGGACGTAAAAGAGGGACAGCTTTGGAGTCTATATTTTGGGTCTTGAAACATCTCCTCCATGACTTGGCTGTGCAAAGCATTGTGAAAGTTCTGGGGGCATAAATCTTTCAGACACATCATGAGTCCCATCTATAACCAGATAATAATAAAAAATGCTAAAACAGGCACCTTTGCCAACAGTCTCACCCATCGAAGAGGCAAAATAGATCCACATATTGTTTCAATGTTTTATTTTAATTGCGGGGGGGAAAAAGAGAAGACCCCTTTGTTCTATGATGTCAAAACTCAGGAATTCCCTTGTGTCAACGAAATATGCAAGTTTGGATCAGATTTTCGGAACATGTGGAAATTTTGAAAATCATTCAAAGGAACTGGTTTTCTGTGCCTTTGTCATTATTAACTGTGCTTCCTCTCCTCCTGCCGCAAGTTTTTTATTTATTTTTTAACTGTGTTTCTTGTCCTCGTGTCACATGCCTTTATTAATTGTGCATTATTTCCAGATGTCGCATGCCTTTTTTGACTGTGCTTCCTGTCCTCAATTACTGTGTTTCCTCTTCTGATGTCTGTCACCTGTCTGTCTTGATTAACTGTGCCTTGTGTCCTGGTGTCCTCGTGTTACATATCTTGATTAACTGTGCTTCCTCTCCTTATCTTGCATGAAAACATATACAAGTAGGAGAAATAAGTCAACAACAAAAAAAATTTATAACAGTAGGAGAAAGTAGAGATTAGTTACTGAATAATCTCAGCAATTAAAACACACTAAAGCATTACATTACCTACAAAACAAACCTACCCATTGAACCCCATGGTACAAGACGATCTGCCCATTGAATCACACTGTAAAAGACAATCTGCCCATAAAACTGCACTGAACAAGACAACCAGCCTTAGAACCACATTTTACAAGCAACAAGATAACTAGGTTGGTCCTTCATACATACTAACCCTAACGCTAAGAAAACAGCTTCTCAGTTTATTCAGACCCTGAAACTGATATGCATTAACAGAGCAATATCTCACATCCCTCATTTTTTAACCATAGCTGGCTAGTCTCCTCCTTGAATCAGGTGTGAATTGATGGGTATTTTTTGATTATCAGCACATTTTCACATGTAAAAAAAAATTTTTTAATTAAAATGTTTAATTATAAATGGACATAATTCATTTATAATTAATCTGTGAGAGGAGGGAAAATTGCACATTGCAGATGTGTCAGAGGTGTTGATTTCTTTCTACAAGTGTTGGCATGTCACAAACCCCAGAGTTACTGAAGCTGTGAGTTACTGAGGCACTGTGACATTTCCTGCAATTTGACACTTAGTGGAAGTTATTGGAGAGTAGCGAGCTAGTCACTAGTTTTCAGGTTTAGTTTTCAAGATTCAGTGGTTATTCTTCAAAATTAATCCAATGACATTGTATGACATGTGATGAGAGGGTTAAATAAAATATACATTTGTCACGGATTGCGCATTTCTTGTTACTTAAACTAATCAGTTACATATTTGATTACATTACACAAAGTCAGTCACTTAATCTAGTAATATGGATTATGTTTTCAAAAAAGATGGGATCAAACTAATGACACAATTGACATCATAAAAACAACAACATGATCTTTTAATGAAAGGCTTTACTTTCTTCACCTAAGTGGATTAAATGAAGTTCATCATAGTGGGTACTTAAATAACATCAAAATGATATGCTCATTTAGTTAAACTAAGTTTGATTCCTGCTTACTATGGTCAAGAACATTCCAAACATTTTTTAAATACAGTATAATTCTGCAATTATTTCCGATACCAGAATTTAATTAATTAAGGGGCTGGCTACAAAGCTGTGTTACATACAAAGCTGTACCTAACTCTACCTTTGTATTCCCTGTCTGGGCATTTGTAGAGATTGCTTTATTCACAAAGCAAACTGATTTAAGTTTCCAGATGTGCACACACAATAGGGCATGTAATCACACTTCAAAACATACAACAGCTACTGAGTTATGTAACTTACATTATTCATGGAGAGATAAATAGTTTCTAAACAAGTGCATTAGTGTGGCTAGTTCCTTAATTTCCCATTGACTTAGAGCAGACTCATCTTCCACATGTGTTATCAAAAGAAGTGGAGGCCCCACAAGGTTAAAATTTTAATCAGATAACACATGGGAATATAAACTGTGACGGAATCTGCGATTTGCGGTGAGGCTTAGGGAAATGCCGTGACTGTGACTGTACCAGCGCTCAGTTCCAGAGAAATAAGGACATATCTCATGCAGCATGCCAGTAATTGCACTTGTCACACAATTTCTGGTCAAATCACGGGACATGAAACACAGACAGGGCCAAAGATTTCAGAGTTTGCTGTTGTCGCACAATTCATTAAAGAATGTGTAAAACATCAAAGCTGGTGACTCGTGGTACATCTGGGTAAATATTCAATTGAATTGCATGATAATCATTTTAATGAACATGTGCTTCATTTACTGTTAACGCTTTATTATCAATAAAGTTATACAGTCCATTCATTACATAGTTATAACTGTGCGTCACATAAAGAGAAAGGAAAAACGTGTAAACCCCTTTGTAAATATTTTAATTGGTGATTATAATTTTAAATAAAAATATTATAATTTAATTGCTGACTTCATACATTGTTTATTTACGTTGTACCAACGTAATGTAAAATCTGATTGACTGAAGTTATTAGTCGGTATGTTATTATGGCATCATTATTTGTCGTTACTTTAGTTATCATCTGCTGAACTACAGTCTAATATATTTTGAACATTTGTGAAACAGAACTGATAGAGAATATTTAAATGATGTGCCTAACCCGGTGATTCGAGCTGATGATCTAAAAGGGGGGGGGGGGGGGAAATCGTTCACATGCATGTTCAATGTTGATTGTCAAGTGGTGTATCAAGTAAACATTATCAAGAATCTTGTTATATTTATTATAAATCCTTACGGTCATCATCAGCAACAAAACCCTATTTCTCTGAGCCAATGATCAATCAATAGACTAATGGCATTTGAGAGACAAAACAGTTTTCTCTGCATTCTGGTGGCTTGACCACATGGCTTGGAACCCTGAGAAATGAGACCACCAATGAGACAATAGGCATGCACGGTCGTTATATGGTCGTTATCTGCAACCTCTCTGGCCTCGTTTGACCTAATTTATTGTGGGAAAAACGTCTCAATCATTCAACCAGTGTTTGGGGCAAGCAATCTAGCCATTGCAGCAATTACCTCTGTCCCTCCTTCTCTTAGACAAATGAACTGTCATGCATTCCTTAGAGGTGCTGGGAGCTATGATGCTGGAAGTAATGCCCATTTTGCATGGAGAAGCTGTATTTCTACTCGTGTGGAAGCAGCGAACAGGGTGACAGTTTGATTAAATGCATGAAAAGGCTGGTAGAATGCGAGCAGCACTCTGGCTCCACTCTTTCACTCTTAAAGGCAGCAACTCTAAAAACATGTGGCCCCCTTAAACAAGTTCCCACAATACGGTTTACTTACTGAATCGCATTCTGAGTCGATGCAAAAATTGTGAAGTGAAAGATTTTAAAATCAAGTAGACAGAGTACCATGGGGTGACAGCAGGTTACTGTTAAAACATAACAGCCCAACAATCCTGTCAAACAAATGCAGCTGAGGAATCAGTCACAGCAGAAAACACGCACTGCAGCCAAAGTTGATTATTGTCAGAGCGACACTGCTGCATGACTGCTTTTTGTTTACTGTGTAACGTCGGTAGCACACACACTAGGACTTTTTTTTATTGCAGTCCAAAAATGTTTAAATTGATATATTACTATTAATGAAAAACACAAAATATTACCTATCTGTATGTATTGTATCCTCAAGGAGTCAAATAATCACTTTTGATTAACCCATCTTGGCTATGTTAATTACATAACTCATATAATAATTGTATAATGAAATTGATTGATTGAATGGAATTTGTGAATCGATATTTCTGAGCAAATCACTGTGCAACTCATTGTGCTGCATATTAGTTATATGCTAAGTTCATATGGCTCGATTTGTTTAACCTGATCCAAACACTCTGGCTGCTGGCTTAACCTGAACCACCCTGAACCACTGTGGCTGCTGGTCTTCAGGAGAAGTGGCCATGCTGTGTTATACAACCCTTTGGAACACACACGCAACCATACACACACACAAAAACACAACCACACACACATGCACATACACACATTCACCCAAGCACACTCACATATAAAAGGGTACAACAATGTGTGGATCAGATTCTTACCAAACAATTTTTTTAATGTCCCACCCTCCACCCCCAGC
>JAOVYW010005986.1:28589-43512 GCA_025775045.1 Hiodon tergisus
TGACGCAGACAGAGACTCATGGTAATGGGGGGGGGCCCACTTCTGCAACTGTGACGCAGACAGAGACTCATGGTAATGGAGTGGGGGTGGGGGTAGCCCTGATAATAAGCACACTGGCTTTCTCGCCACACCAACAACCAGGACTTCATTCACAATCAGTCTGAGTGTGTTTTGCTTGATGGGGTGCTTGTAATTTCGAACCCCCTCGAAAATGAAATCTCAAGGGGCTATCCTTTCAGTAAATTCTAATTCAAACTTATTTTGGAGCTGAAGGTGAAAAATGATGTTAGATGGAGAGGTCTGAGTTTTGTAATTTTTCTTTTGTCTGTTTAATTAATTAAGATTACTAAATATGGATAACATGAGTACATTTTGGCATAGGGTAAAACTTGAATTACTGATATGGACTGATTGGAAGTACTATGACATGGTCTCAAGCACCTTCTATGAAGTATCAATCCTAATCTTGACGCGGTCTCTAATCTGGGAACTGCTTCAAGACACAACGGCTTCCATCTAAAAAATTTAAACCAATTAAGTGCATGGTATATTAATATTAATTTTTCCAAATAATTTTACAATTTACCCTCAGCAAAAATAAAACCTGATGTCAGTGATCAGGTTGCTGGAGTAAATGCCAAATAGATTCTAAATTTGGGTGTTAAAAAACGGGTATTTATAAAATATGCAGAAGTTGAAAAAAGTAACTTTGGCATTCGAAACTATTATTTTTATTGTGCATACTATTGTCTATCCCCAGAAAAAAAAAGTTCCCTGCAGAGATTTTTTATTATCCATCTCAGTTGTAATCATGCTAGACTGTGAATATAGGGTTTGGCTCCAGGGTTACCTACAGGGTGTTTGTCATTAATATTATAATAACTGCAAAAGTATTCCCGCTGGGAAACAGATTTGCAAAGCAAACAACCAATGAAATCCCAGAATTTCGTTCAGACACATTGCACCTGTTTTCTCTCGCGGATGAAGTGGTGGTGAAGGGAAAACTCCAGGGGATTTCTGAAGGACTGAAAGTGGAGATACGAATGCAAGAGAGGGATTGTTTTCCTTATGCCCTTCTCAGGGATCGTGTTTAATCTTAATGTCTCGTGACAGGGCAAATGACACTGGGCTTCTTTCATACAAAGACCATTTGCCAGTAAGTGAAATAACAATTGGAGACACAAACAGAACAGGCTCAGAAGCCATCTACAGAATCGGACCTCTACGTTGTTATGGCGATAGTAAGTTTAATTATTTATTTTTTCTTTGAGAGAAATCTACAAAATGATATTTATTTTATTAGGTATTAGACGTTGATGTCAAATGTTGATGGTTTTTATTGCTGTTATTTAATTTAAATGGTCTAATTAAATTTACAGTTGGAAGTAAAATGTATTTATATGTTTTTCTTTCTTAGGATTTTTTTGGAACGCAGCATCTTTCTACCAGGAGTCCTCGTACCTCCACTTCCCCACCTTCCAGGCTGAGCTCAGTGCCGACATCTCCTTCTACTTTAAGACCATCGCACCCTCTGGGGTCTTCCTGGAGAACACGGGTGCCAGAGACTTCTTCCGTTTGGAGCTGAGCTGTGAGTTTGTTTACCCAAAATTAGCAGAGACGCCAATGGGTTTGAGGCGAACCGCGTAAAATTCTAAAGAAGGAATCTGTTTAAAATGCTAACTCTCAGTATTCTAGTTCTTGAGGTGAACTTTTCAAAATAGTAAGCAACTCATCTGGGATTCCCATCTAGATAGGCAAGCTTTAAACTTAATCCATTTGTCATAAATTATCAAGGCATTAAAAAGGGAAGGCATTGTTTTGAGGGGGGGGGGCAGCTGCTGTCAACCAATCATAGCTCATATTTCCAGTTGTTATAAAAGACCCGGAAACAGGGTCCGGTTCATCCTGTTCAATACTGAGGGTATGGAACAGAAGTTTCACCCCTCTACAATGTGGACAGTCATTTCAAAGCTTCCATATAACCCCAGGGAAAGATGGCGACACAACAACATTATACAAACGTATGCGTTTCTGGATCTAGGTAATTCATAAATGGAACCTTCCGCACTGAGACAATGAATGCAAAGGGCAAGAAAACAAAGACCCTGTTGTGCACACAATGGGCCAGGAGAAGTCTGTTAGCAGATGCTTAGTCACTGGCCTTCAAATCTGCCGTCTTGATGGATATATGTTTGTTGCACTTCCAGAGGTTCATGCCTAGGAGGAAATACCAGTTACAAAATATCACATCCCTGCACCAGAAGCTGTCAAGAAATTGGCATAATTACCACACACTGATGCTGATTTTGGACTCCTCATAGGAATCAATGCCTGAAAGGTTTTTGGAACCTCTGAGAGTAATTAATAGCCAAGGAAACTGGCCCTGTATTGCAAAGACAGCCCTTGGATGAGTGGTGATTGATTTGCTCCATGGAGATAGCGGGCATATAGACAAGCAAGACCACTCTTGTCTGACTATGAACCACATTTCCTTTAAGCATTATAACCATGATTTCTCTGAGCAGGCATATAATAAGAAGAAAGAGATGTCACACAAAAGATAAATTGAAATTATGTCAAGCACTGCAGAAGGGTGGACATTGCCATTTACCACTTCACTGGAAAAAGCAAGAGATGAAAACACACAAACAGCACAACATGCTGAACTTGTGCCACAAAACCAGCTGAAGCGAGAAGACGGACAGGTATATCTATATGTTTCCAAATTTCCAAGACCCTGAATATCCCTCAGAGTACTGGAAAAAGATTCTATGGTCTGATGAACCCAAAACTGGAGTGTTTTGGTTATCAAAACAGATGCTATGTTTGGCACAAACCAAAGCCCCCACATAACCAAAAATACACCGTGAAGCAGGCCGGTGGTAGCATCATGCTGTGGGGTTGCTTCTCTACATCAGGCCTTGGAAAGCTTGTAAAGGTAGAGGTTAAAATGAATGCTTCAAAATACAGGGAAATACCAGAGGAAAACCTGATGCAGTATGCAAGAGAACTGAGGGTTGGGGGAAGATTTATTTTCCAGCAAGACATCAACCCCAAGCATACAGCCAAAGCTACACAAACAATGTTAATGCCCTGGAGTGACCGAGTCAGAGTCCAGACCTCAACCCAATTTAGAATCTGTGGATGGACTTAATAAAGGCAGTGCCCTCATGATCCCCATGCAGCCGGACAGAGCTTGAGCAGTTTTGCAAAGAAGAATGGGGAAAAATTGCAGTGTCCAGATGTGCCAAGTTGATAGAGACCTACTTTGATATGAAAGTCTTTTTCTGTAGATCAGTATTTAAAATGTCAAATGAAGTTCACCATGATTAAATATTTTTAAAAATAAATAACATCCAAGGGGGTGAATACTTTTTATAGGCACTTTATATGCCCCACCTTGGAGTATACCACTGCAGAAAATACAACCTTGTGTGTTCATTGTTCAGCTGCTTTTCAAGGAATATTTCTGAATGAAAAACAAGACTGTAATCTCCCCAATACACTGATGGGTGCCATGATTAGGTTCCGTCCGGGGCCAGTCACCATGATGGCAGATATAGAGGACAGTTTCCATTAAGTAAAGGTTATAGCCTACCATGTTGAATTTCTGCACTTTTTGTTGTGGCCAGCTGGGGACATTAGCCAGAATCTGTGCTAATAATGCACTGAAAAGGGCAACAAGAACGGCTTCACTGATGCCATCAAAAAGAGCTTTTATGTTGATGACCCACCAACTGAAGAACATGTCATATAAATGAACAAAAAACGTTGAGCTGCCTGTGCACAAGGTAGTTTTCGTTTAACTCAACGGGTCAGTAATGATCGAGTAGTACTTGTCTCGATTCCCGACAGAGAAGTAGCTTCAACTGTGGATGGGATGAACAAATACTTGAGTTGGTAGCACAAAAAATGACAAAGATGGCTGACTGAACTACAATAGATGTCTGACCTCAACATCAAAAGATGCATCAAACCAAAGAACTTGAGTTAGATTATGACAGTATAACAGCTTCACTTCTGTGATGCTAGCAAAATAGCATATGATTTATCACTTATTTCGGCCATAAAGTAAATAGCAATTCCCAGAATGGAACTGTATCAGTGCTGGCAGCGCACTAGAGGGAATGTTGAAATCTGACCTACAGCATCCAATTTAAAATTGAACATTTTGGACAGATACCACTTTGGTTTATAAGTATATCAGAAACGAATCAGGAAGGTTCAACTACTTTTACAGCAAACCAGGTCAATGCAATTGGAGAATCATCAGATGCCTCGCAGTTGAGATATGTTGCCACTAAACTCAATTGTACAGACCATACATTCTGTGGATTAATAGTGGAAGCCTTCCTTAAACGGAACTGAGATTATAATTGGTTAGTTAACAATTTATAACATGTTTTTATTACTTATATAATAATGATTGTGCTAAATACTAACAACTGGTAGCCTTGTTTATCATTGCTGGAATGTAAGGCTCTGTGTGTTGTTTATGTCTAATCCGTACGCTGTTGTTCTCAAAATGCTCAGAAAGTAGATAAGCATGCCAGGTGCCTTCAGAGTTACTGTAGTTGCCCCCTTGAGAAATAATTTTATCTGTCTTGCTTTGATAATTATGCAGATAAAATGTAAAACTGTGCACTATTTATCAGGATAAGAGCATGTATTAAGTAATTAAAAATAAACAAACAAATACATGAAAACAAGATCAGTTACAAAATGTTAATATTCCGGCCACATGTTCACACTCATTGTGAATCTGGGTTTAAAGGAACAGTAATACATACATCAGATTAATCCAGGTTTATTTTAGCTTTGCCTTTGTACACCAACATCTTTCATTACAGCGCAGCTGGTTCAAATGGAAGAACTGTGGGAATCCATCCAGGCGTCTGAAGCATATAAAGCATATATTTTTTGGATTGCTTTCTATTCTGTAACTCATCACCTTGTGTCCGATGTTTCATCTGAAAACATATTTTTTTGTGTATTATTTATGTTAATAAAATCCAGTCTATGGAATATTATCAATGAAATTCAGCTTATTTGAAATTCAAAACACCTAAAATAAAATAAAAATGCTTTTTTGGTAAACACTTTTTTTTTTGGTTTCCCTTGTGCATGTAACCGCAGTCTGTCACTGCAAAAAGGTTCTAATTTCGAACAAAGAAATGACCCAACAATGCATGTGCTCATTTGTCATCTCTGCCCCTGCCCACAGCCCCGTCAGCCGTCACGTTCACCTTCGATGTGGGAAACGGGCCGGTAGTCCTGAGGGTGAAGTCCCACGTGCCCCTGAACGATAAGCAGTGGCACTATGTCCGGGCCGACCGGAACGTGAAGGGAGCCTCCCTACAGGTGAACCAGCTGCCACTGCACTTCCTGGAAGCCCCTTCTGACGGCCACTTTCGCATGCAGCTCAACAGCCAGCTGTTTGTAGGTATGAGTGTGTGATTGGTGGGCGGGGTGAGCCTCACCAGATCTCAGCAACTTCCGTCGTATTCCTTTCACTTTCAGCAGCTAGCACAATATGCATGGCTTGCATAACTTTGGCTGTTGAGACGTTTGAGGCTATTTAGCACCTTACACAATTACACAACCTCAAAAGTGTCTATTTTTACTTTTACCTCTCCACATTTGACTGCTGTCATTTAATAAACCCTTCAACGATTGACTGCCTGCTCACCAAAGATTCCCATGATAATTACCTTCATCCATAAATGGCAGAAGCAGTAAATGTCTGCCCTGCCTTGGGAACGGACCACTTTTTCTTGTTCGCAGGAGGAACAGCATCCAGGCAGAGAGGCTTCCTGGGATGCATCCGCGCCCTGAAGATGAATGGGCAGACCCTGGAGCTGGAGGAAAGGGCGAAGATGACTCCCGGGGTGAGCGCTGGCTGCCCAGGCCACTGCAGTAGCTACGGCAGCCTCTGCCACAACAGAGGAAGGTGCATCGAGAAAAACAGCGGATATGTTTGTGACTGCACGCACTCTGCCTATGGGGGGCCCAGCTGCAGGAAAGGCAAGTCACCCACATTAAACCACACTTACACCGTCTGGCGGCCTGAACAAACTCTACCTGGGCTTGTTTATGTAAGCTGCTTTTAGAATAATTTTAAAATGTTGTATTGTTTTTTGTAAAAATAACTAAATTAAAGTCGCATGAAATATGTATTTTTTTTATTCATGACATTTGTGAGACTCTCAAAAAAAAACAACGATGAGTGGTTTTAAATGTGCTTGACCCTCACATCGCAGTTGAGAGAAAACATTCCGTTCTGTACTTATGTGGGTGGAAAGTTTCATATTCTCTGCATGTACTATATAACATTCCCATAACGTTATGACTAGATCTGAAATGGTTATGAAAACATATAGAACTGGCAAAGTAATGGCAGAATATTCTAATTTTACACCGTTAATGCTTTGAAGAAGCAAGGTTTCACAAAGTGCCTAAACAAAATAGCGTGGTGTGTTAAAGGCCAGTTCAAAATATCTGGCTGAATAACCAGCTGCTTCTCTTTCAACTTCACTCTCCATTAAAGAAAGGGTGTTAGGATCACTGACATTGAAAGTGTTGATTGGGCTCTGTTTTAAGAATGATCACTGCATGAAGGGATGAGATCTGACATCCTCTCTATATCTGTGGGTCTGAGTTGTCCGAGAAGATTTATCAGTCACATTTGCACAATGTGTACGTCCATTAGTGTGAGCTGGCCTTGCCGTCTCTGGCTGGAAGTAGCTCATTTAGAGCAGCTGAATTCCAACTGGTCAGCCAGAACTCACCGACGGCTCCTCAATATCTGCTGTTATAACGAGCGAAATCGCCAATCACCTGTCACACTGTCAGTGCAGACGCTGTCTCTTCAAACCAGAACCTGAGGGACGCATGGCTCCACACCCAGCCTCAGCCCTTTGATTAGACTGTGGTGTAAGCCAGGATAAAAACTATGTTGTGCAGATGACCCTATTTTTATCAAAGCCTGCACACATTTCTTTGCTTTATTGCATGTATAGTTATTTTTTTAAAGCGTGGGTTGATTTGAATTTTCATCATCATAAATTGTACTTCATAATTTATTTGCATACAGGTGATATTATTGCATTGAAAATTCTGTGTGTGAAATCAAAATGACTTGTAATGTGCCTGGAATCTCCCAATCACCAGCATGAAGTAACGCACCTTATCAAATCTCTTGGCTCCGCTGTCTGTCTGCAGAGGTGTCCGTGTCCTTTGACAGCGGGTCCTCTGTGACCTACACCTTCCAGGAGCCCTTCTCTGTCACGCACAACAAAAGCGCCCAGTCCTCCGCCATCTTCGTCAAGAACAGCAAGTCTCGGGAGAACATTGGCTTCAGCTTCCTGACCACGCACACCCCCGCCATGCTGCTTGCTGTCAGCAGCTCCTATCAGCAGTACTTGGCCATCATCCTGGCTCACAATGGTACTGTTGCATTTTTGCATTTTCCCCTATGGGGGGGGCGACATTGTGGTCATCGTCAACATTATAATTTATTATATCTCACCAGGGACAGGAAGGGAACTATCATTTCACGGATGAAATCCTCAGCCTGCACTCTAGACCAAATTCCGGCTACATATTTAAAATAAGTGTATGGCACTGAAACTGTCAGTGTACTAGATATTGTTAACTGTTCGTTAAGGAGTGGGAACCACAGATTTTAGACCCATTCTGTTCCAACATTGTATTGCATTGAAACTGCACTAGCTAAAGTTGTAAATGGCCTCAACTGTCTATATAAAAAAATTTAGATTTCTATAGTGGCTTTTGACATGATTGACCATAAAGTTCTTATTGATGGTTGGGTTAGTCTCTTGGATATAGTGCTAAACTGTTTTTAATCTAATCTAACTGGGGAAAAGTATTTTATTGCCTTAGGGGAGCATGTACCAGGTATTTCCTGTGGTGTCCAACAAGGCTCTATTCTAGGGCCAGTCTCACCCTAAGCAAAATCAATTTTCACGACTACGTGGATTATATGTAGCTTTAAATATATGTTGAGCCAGATGAAACAAAATAATAACACCAACGAGTGTTTTTTAATTTTTGGAGATTTCACATTAAAGCTTGTGGGGATGTCACATCTTTTGTAAGTATTATTATTTATATACTGTGTATTTAGAAACAGCATCAGAGCAGAATGAACAGTTACAAAGTCTTTTTGCTTTCAATAACAATACTAGTTTAGGGAATATGAACTAGAAACAAATATAAGAGAAATAAATATTAACCATTAGTGATAAGCAGTCACTTTTCTTTACCTTTTGTCCTTCTATTAACTGTACAAGTCATATATAATTATTTCCGCATAATGTTCTACCTGTTTCATTTAGATTGAATTGGTCAATCATGTATAACAGTAAGGCAAGTTATTATTATTACAAAACTGCTAATTAAGATAAGCTATTGTAAAAGCCTTATTGCCTTAAAATTGTTCATCTGTGTTGTAAAAATGAGAGTTTAATAATGAGAAATCATTATCATCACTTTGCTATGAAAAGGGTTCATTGGAATGGATGTGGTACAGCTTTCTATGATTCTAACGTTCAGTATATGGTGCTACATAGCATTTAGACATTTGCACATCTACAGTGGCAGTATCATCTCTCAGTGACAGAGGGCTGTCTCAGTGTAGTCTTCCAAGAGAAACGGTCGCACATCCGATCCAGACGAAAATGTGTGGCTTTTTAATTCTTAAAATAAAATGCTTTGCATCACTTTTATGAACATGTGGAAGTTGTGCTTGGAGTTCCTCTCTAATCACGGCTCTCATTATCTTATAATTACTGAGTCGTGGCAGGTTACAGTTTGTAACTGTCAAATAGCTGTTCTTGTGTCTGGCAAAATCTCTTATATGGGTGTTTATTAGGCAATTTGCATTGATTTACTTTCTACTTCAGCGTCTCAAGTGATAAACTTTTGGCAGAACAATTCGCTGCTATAGAAGTAGTCATTTCTTTACTGCTTTAATTGCAGTTAATGTATTTCTTAAATCACTTTAAAAAGTCGTTAACAGGGATGTCGTCTGATTGGTAGCAGGTGCTTTGATATTGTATTAAAACATGTGACTTGAAGCTTAACTGTGCATATTTTTTAAATAAAAGAGGTAAAAAAAGGTCTTGATTGAAATATGCACACATATGCAGAGAGGAATATGTATTAGTTCTATATAAATGAATGAAAGCTGCACATCTGCTTTGCAGAAGGTTGTCTTTCGGAATTGTTTCCCATTCAAGAGGTATTGACTGCTCGAACGCATGTTATGTTGTCATGCTGTTAGTCCTAAATCTTACAAATTATCCAAATTTATTCTAGCAATGTTCAAAATAGGTCCACAAAAGGCACAAAGTATGTGTTGGAACTGGAATACCTAGGACTATACAAGTGGAGTTCTAGATTATCCCACTTGGTCGACCTCACTTGGTCGACCTTATTGATTAAAGTCAACCAAACAACAGTTTTTTAAAATTAATAATCATTGATTTTTTTCGGACATAACAATGTTTAATAATAGTCACATTCTTGTTTCTTAGGGATTTTGCAGATTTGGTATCGATTCAACAAGGAGAGGAAGCCGGATGTGTTCGCCCCGAGGTCCACTAGCTTGGCCGATGGTCAGCTGCACTGGGTCCGAGTTTACCGTGAAGGGAAGGATATTCACATCCAGGTTAGCTCTGCCAGAGACCCATGATTCCTGCTAGGTCAGGAATACTCTGATGCAAATTTTCCTTGATATTGCTACAACCTCCCTACAAGTTATATATATTATAGCAAAATCTAGGGGTCATAGCTCATTTAATGGCATTCAATGTGAGAGGGTCATAGACATTCAAATTGATTGACTCTACATTCTTCTGAGCGTTACATATAAGGATAGTTATACAACAATCTTAAAGTCTTTCACTCACTACTGTGTTCTGTATTATCTATATTTTTGGAAATATTATAACCACCCCCTGGGTGCAGGGTGTGTCGTTAAGAGCAGGATTGCCATAATCACAAATCACCAGACTAAACAATCCAGCACCCCTTTATTCTGAAGCTGATAAGTCTTTGCCTCCAGCTGTACCAATTAGTCAGCCGAAGGCCCAGGGTGTCAAGCTGGTCGGTCTAAAAGCGGGAAGACACAGATTCTCTACCCACTGTTTTGCCAACAATATGTGCTGGGTTAGTGTGGCTATTGCTGAAGACTGGGAGACTGCTTGATCTGTGGGTCTACCTTTATCTTCTCAGGTGTCCTCCTTTAGTGGCTGGGGTTCAAAGCGGTTGAAAATGCAAACATTGTGGGGAAAATGGAAAAAAAAAAAAAACTAAAAGTAAAAAATACTTAGGCAGACATAGGGTGTGATGAAGGCTACATATGGACGGTATGACAGTCCATTGCAGGGCATGAGACACACAGACATAGCCATACACTTGGGCAATACAGGGAGCAAATTCTCAAAACAGGGAGAATTTGACATTGTGAAGGATCAGCGCTAACCGCTGAACCACTGCAGTGAAAAATGGTATTCACCCCTTGAGTGGTAGCAAAGTGAGTCCTGTTGGATTAGTCTCAACCAACTTTCAAGTTCTGTACTTTGACTGGGCCACACAAGGACACTCATTCACTTTGTTATTCTTAAGCCATCAAATGCATCTTCAGCCCAGCTGAAATTTGGTTTTTGTCACAGGTTTTTAGCAGAATTGAGCCAGTTTTCCTCTTGGATTTTATATGATATATATATATTTATATAGTTTTTTCTCTCCTCAAAAATGGCTTAGTTTTTTCCACTCTGCAAAATTGTCCAGCTGGGATATTGTTGACTCATTGGCATTTACTCCTATGTCAGCCATTCAATGTTCTTTCAAAGTCACCCTTGTCTTCATGGAGGAAACCCATCCAGTTTGGGGTGGGTGTTCAGTTTTGATAAAAAGCCTGATCTTGGCAGTATCTGGGTAGTTTGACACACCTTCTAGATCTTAATGACCAACTTGTATGTGGTCAGTAAAGGTATATTCAGTAATGCATTTGTACAACTGTTTTGTTATTTTGAAAGCTCTTTGTTTTTCATGGCAAAATATATCTGCCTTACAAAGGCAGGCGTATGTACTCCAAAACAACTGAACAAATATCTACATACTGAGGCCACTAAATATGTATTTTTTTGTATATATAAGACACATTTATTCCAATTTAAAAGTGATGTTATGATTATAAGCTCTGAGGTTAACACTGTCTAAGGGGAATACTTTAAGCCCAAACCCCAATCAGTGTCCAGTGAGCAACAGCATGTTTTCTCACTTTAAGCTCGCTTTGAGTTTGAAGTTTATTAACTAGAAAGTATTAATTTACTCTCTTCTTATTTCCCCTGCTAGATTGACAAGGACATAAACCAAAAATACACCCTATCATCTGACACAGAATTGAACACAATTAGATCCCTGACTTTGGGCAAAGTCACAGGTAAGATGTCTTTTAATGTTAAACCTCTGAAGACAAAGTAATGTGAAAAGGTGTGATATATATTTAACGAAATAAGACCTAGCCCAGTAATCCTGATTCCCCCCCCCTTTTCTCAGACAGCAATAAAACAGTCTCACCTCTACCTGCAGCTTGTTAGCAAAAAAAAAAAAAAAAAAAAACCTACCAGGTTTTATTTTAGAACTACCAAATAGTAATTTGTGTCATGCTTTCTGTCTGCGTGTGCATTAACATTAGTAAATTTCAGTAAATTCCAACACATTCTGTGGGTGATCACAACATTATTACTACCAGATGCGATTGAGAGAGATTTTTCCAAAAGTTTTTTTTTTTTTTTTTTGTTGGTCTAGTAAAAGGTAAGGCGTTCTTCAGTGAAAAATGTATCTATTCTTTCAGATTATTTTATTTCTAATGCTGTGAGTGTCTGTGTTTTCCAGAACCGAGGGTAAGACACAATGCCCACAGACAAGGAGCGCAGGGGCAATAAAGGATGTGTTGAGTGAAGGATGAGTGGATTTTTAGTGCACTTTTCCACCCCGGAGGCTTTTATATTTAATTAAATAACTAGAGGAGATTGGATGTGACAAAGCTATGACCATTAATCTAATGGAAGGTAGCAAACAGAACCTGCTTTAATATCAGCGATGACTGACAAAAATAGCATGTCTAGTCTTTATACCGATGCATTAGTGTAGTGGGTCTTTTAGACTGTGGCATGCCCGGTACAGGGGTGGTCAGTGAAAGGTAGACGGGGTTTTTTGGTTACCCCTTTTATTTAGCATCGTTCTGATCAAACTCTTAACGAAACTCCGCACAAACAGGGTTTAAACATTTAAATAATAAAACATCTCAATATGAAGCTCACCAGCTGTCACACCAGACTTCTACAGTCCAATTTATTTTAAGCCAGCATTGCGGGCACAGTTATTGTCTCTGATTTGCATTGTTAAGCTGTCACCCGGAGCTAAAAAATAAAAACAACTAACTGACTAACAAGGATCACCGGAGAATGAGTTATTTTGTTATTCGCCCGTGGGTGTGACAATATATATTATTATGTAATTATTTAGTTAATTTAATTGAAAATAGTCTTCATAGAGACAATATATGTAAATCAGATATAAGACTTAGTCCTGGAAATATTTTTTTTAAAAAGGAGTAGGCTGATATTCCAAATAATGTGGCCCATTGTGCATGGTTTTTTACGAATTTGACTTTTCTCGTTGTTTTTACCATTAGAGAATAGTTGAAAACTAAACAATTAAAAAACAATTCCAAGATCCATATCTACAAAGCAACACAATAAGTGGTGTTAACACTGTTAATAAATAAATAAAAACAACATATAATGTTCCCATGGTTGACAACCCAGTCGAACCAATTACCAGCACTCCGCTTTGACAAATTATGTAAAATCGGCAAGTTAAAACTACTTAAATCTAATCTAATCTAATTATTTTGTTTTGTTTTGTTGTTTTATTGTATTTTCAAGACATTTAACTGAAAAATAAAACAGTTAATGTGATGATCAAAGGCATTTATTTTCGTCTTTCCCCCGTCTTCTTTGGATTAGTCCAAGTCCTTAAAAGAAATGGATCAACCCAATTTAGGGAACATTGTCTGCCTGGATGCTTTTCAGTTTCGACAAACCTGTTATGTTTTTGATGTGTCATATTCTAAATTTCATCGTCACGTCCAATTCACTTCTAGCTCTTAACGCACCTGTATCAAACGTTCGGCTATGCAATTCCGTACTAAATTTATATTGAGTTTACATATGATTTACAAATAAACTTGATAACTAATCCGAGTGTTATCACTCTTGTTTGACAGCGAGCATGGGCGTGGATGAAGAGGTACTGCGGGCGGGATCCAGGGGTTTCGTTGGATGCATGTCTTCCGTCCAGTTTAACGAGGTGGCTCCCTTAAAGGCTGCTCTGAATGGCGACAGCTCGTTGATCAGCATACAAGGACGTCTGGTTGAATCGGACTGCGGATCCACCTCAGACAGGACCACGTCGCATTCACTCTCAGGTAGACCGCCTTCACGTTCGTATGTTCGCATGCATTCATTTAATCATTTCCGTACGATCTCGCAGCTGAACCGTGTCTGAAGATGAGCGCTTTAGGACTCCCCGTGACCAATCATGCCAGCTTTATTATTCCGTCATATTCCATTTTGCCCTCCACCTCCATATCAAGAGTCTTTTGAATTTTGTTTGCTTATTCATATATGTTTCCTCATCCATAGATTCAGAGAAAATCAACAGAGGTAAAGACCTGCACAAAAATGACTCTCAAAGTGATTCTGCAGTAATTGGAGGTGAGCTTTACCTACCGTCCCCAATTGTTAAATCGCTCAGTCTTTAGTCTGCTTTAATGAAAGCCCTGATCACCGCTTCCAATTCACCTCACCAACACATCTTTGTCCATTCAGCATAAAGTTGCATTGAGGTGTTACCATTAAACAAATTAGTTCTGCAGGGCCATTCTAATTTTTCGCTGGGCGGTTAGGTTGGATAGCAAGCACATACATATTGCCGACAAAATTATGATTGCAGCTAGCCATTTTTTCCACAAATTTGAATCTCTTTGTTACATTACAGTATGCTCAGGAATTACTCCACATGCTATATAATAGGATTTAGAATTTTCAGACTAATGAGCTCAAATGAATCAGGTAAATAAAAAAGTTCCCCACTCCCCATCTACCCAGGTGTGATAGCAGCTGTGGCCTTCATCACCCTCTGTATAGTGGCGGCTATGACTCGGTTTATCTGCCAGCACCGTCATGCCCAGCAGACGGCTGCTGTCAAGGAAAAAGATCACCGGCACACTTTGGAGCCCGCCTATCGCACACAACTGGACCTTCAGAACACAGTGCACAACAGCAGGAAAGAGTACTTCATTTGATACACTGCCACAACTGGTGCCGCCCAAAGCCTTCCTGTTCTCATCCGCCGATCTTGTGTGTTTAAACGTCTACCTAACTGCCCAGGATAAGGTGCATGGCTTCTCGGAGAGGAGGAGTGACTGTGGCTTTTTTTGTATACTTCCTGGCTTCCCAGAACAGCAACCTTTCCCTGGGCATTCTGGGAAATTACCCCACTGACTGTTTTCAACCTTTAGGTAGCTAATAGGATAAGACGAGCAGTTGCAATGGTCTGTAGGAGTTTGATTGTGAGTAATGTGGGAGCTGTTACTGTAAGCAAGTGGTAAATGTGGGCTGGAGTCCACGAGGCATTGTTAATGCTTATTTAAAGGTTGTGATGGCTTATGAGTTAAAACATAATTTAGAATCTGCGGAGAGCCTCAAAAAGTCGGGGATGGTACTGAGTGAAATGTGTCAGTTCCTTCCTGTGTGTGTGTGTGTGTGTGTGTGTGTGTGTGTGTGTGTGTGTGTGTGTGTGTATATATATATATATTTTTTTTTTT
>JAOVYW010005991.1:0-11854 GCA_025775045.1 Hiodon tergisus
GTGCCAAGAAAATATCCCCCACACCATTACACCACCACCACCAGCCTGAACCGTTGATACAAGGCAGGATGGATCCAAAGCCAACCACCCTGACGGTAGCTAGAGGGAAGCCAGAAGTCAGGGATATTCAATTACTAGGGCTTGTGCACTAGCACTAGGACGACATCGGCTCTGGCTTCCACTCTCAGCCAACCAGCTGTCCGCAGAGAAGCAGAGATTCTTCTTTCAAGAACACTAGGATGGAGCTCTAGGTTCGGATAGAGAGCACCCACCTGGTATAATTTTGTAGTCATAAGAGGGGAGAAAAAAAGAGGAGAAGAAAAAGGTACTTAATTATCATATCAACTTTTTATTCAAAGTATATGGCAAACTGTGAGTTATGCCAAATACTATGTCATTTTTTAACCTGATCAGTCCTTGATGTCTAAGATCTGTCAGATCTAATGGCAGTGCATCACTTTGTGAGAGAATACAGCCCGCCAACCCCCATTGATATCAAATATGAAAAACTTTTCTTTCATCTAAAACTCACTGTGAAAAGTACTGCAGTCAGAGCTGGAAGTCTGCAGCATACAAATAAACACCTCCTCCCGAAGACTGCGGACAGCACAAGCAACTTCAATTAGGTAGTTACTTTAACGCAGTGGGACGTAATAAATGACTTATTCGTCAAGCCACAACGCTGTCTTCCCGCCATACAGTCGGTGTGGTGTAAACTCGTTAACGACCTGAGCGGCTCAGCGAGGGTGAAGATCCACGGGAGGCACCAAGTATCAGAGGTGCCCATGCGCCTTTGTTCTGCTTCTGGATTCACTGAGCTCCAGGAAATAAACAGAAGCCCACACTGAGCGATCTGTCCGCTAATGTGAAGCGAGGACCCGTGTAACTACAGGGTTTCTCTCCGCCGGATGGCACGTGGGTACACAGACATCGCCACAGTAACAGAGACTTTACGCGTTACTCCTAAAACACAGGAGGCATTTCCGTTTGGTGATGTTCTTTTTATCCAAGCCACGGAACAAGCGCCAGATTTCTCGGTTCCCACAACAATATTCCACTGTTATTTTAATTTGTTAGTGTGTTAATTTGTTCACGACTACCTTGTGAGCAGAGAAGCTCTTCCCCACACTGATATTCACCTACACAGCCAAGATGGATTCAGTCAAGGTTAAAGCTTTGGGAAATACACGTTGGGACAAATAAAATACACAACGCACTGGTCCACTGCTCTGCTATCCCTAAAAAAATTTAATAAAAAATACACACAAGTACATTTTATTAAAGAAAATGAAAAGGATTAACCACAAACAATGGGACGCAACACGTTTAAATTGTTGACAGGATTTGCACACAAATGTGACAATCAAAGCTATTCAAATGATACTAGACATATTTTGAGAGCTCCTTATATCCCCCCTACTATACTGGTTTTGTGTCTCTACCCTTCACGGAATTTCAATCCACACAGGAGTCCCCAGGTGCAATTATGCGAGTTACTATCATAATGTATAACTTAGTCAAATTCCCACGATTTTTTTTTTGTCTTCTTCAGAGCACGCGTCGCCGGCTAGATCAAGATGGAATAGAGTGGGTCCGACAAGAGTACAAATATTCCTGCATCAAGGTATGCAAAATAAGGATATAGAAATGCAGGTACAATTTGTTCCGTGTTCAAGACAGCACTGGTTAGTGGGCAGAGTAATACACGATACAAGCCCATATGAGCGATAAGGAAATCCAGCTTAGGCGCAAATTCACTCACTTTAGAGGAAGGTATTTGTCTAATGAAGACTAACGGGATTAGACCGCATCGCCACCGCTGCCCACATGCTTTACCCATTTTAAGAATTTCTCCAGGGCTAAAGACAATTCTTTTCCAGCATCGCTGAAAACGGAATGGGATTTGCTCCTCAACAGCCAAGGCACGCCCGCTCGCTTGACTGTAAGCCATCTTATCTAATGGGAAGGCAGTGAAAAAGATTTGGCTCCGGCTATATCTGAACTGGTTCCGCATGATGGAGTGAGCAGCAGCAAGATCGGGGGGCTTGGCAAGAGTCTCAATCAGCGATGGCTCCCTGGGGGTCAAATGTAGTCCATATTAATTTAATAATAATAAAAAACTGGCAATTCCCGAATCCCTTGTCAATGTCGATTAGGCAGGAGGCTGCCCATGCGAAGACCATAGAAGGCCCTTCACAAACAAATTTAGATCATTTGCATCTGGAGAACCAGAGGTTTCTCTGGTCTTAAATATGCTCTGTGACGGCACCTCCGTGTGTGCATGCGTGTTTAGTATGTCCTTGTAACATTCTCCAGAAAGAGCAGCACAACACCAACAATAATTAAATGTTTCCGTTATCTTAAAAAAGCACACAGAAACGTTCAAATAAATTAATAAATCATTAAAATTCCTAACACTGAGCAACACGTCTGCTGACAATATTACCACCATAATTGAAAGTCAAATTAACTGCATAAACCAGGAACGCAGTCACCCTGGAATCTCGGCAACGAAGAGTGGCGCACCAGGCAATTTCGCCAAGAGAGGATTCACGTCACGGAAGAGTCACCGATCTGAGGCTTCCTTCAACGGGGCGGGGTTGCGATTCAGTGATGAAGAGTCCTTAGCGAATGGGTCAGCTACCTTCAAAGTAAACAGGGTGGATCGGCGAGACGGCATTGTAGGCAAGAAGACAACAATGAACAGCCGTTAAAAAAAAAAACGACTGAATAAAACAGAAATGCATAACAGCTGGTTCCATCTTCGCGTGTAAACGGGAGATGTGCCAGACACGGCAATATGTTGGTTATCAGGGCGCGGGTGTTTAAAGAGGAGAAGTGCGGGTGCTGCCTCCTCTGCTGAAAGACATTAGATGGGTGCTTTGTCTTTATTTAAAGTGGGATAGCACATTAAATAAAATAATAAATTAAGTTTCAATTCAACAGGGCCGTTGCCAGGAATATGAAATCAGGATAGCTGTACTCGCCTTATCCTTTTCAGGGTTTGCTGAAAAGAAGTTTGGAGCCGTTTTGCTTACCAAGTTACACATCATTCGCTAAATAGCAGCTGTCAGGCCGGACAGAACAACCCCCTTGACCCATCCTGGGAAGCAGACAAACAACCAGTGATCAATTATCAGGCATAGAGGGGGCCACGGGGAGGGTGGGGAAGATAATGGAGGATAAGACATCTGGGTGTCGCTCATCCCACCTCCCAAACCGAACGTACCGCGATGAACCCGACGATGGACCAGGCACCCTTCAGTGCGCTTCGACATCTGCATCCCGATCGACACAGGCTGATTCAGTTCGCAGGGAGGCCCATTAATATCAAGTGAATATAAAAGGGGGAGCGGGGGTGGGGGGGGGGGGGGGATTACAGCGTATGAGGATTACTTTGTTCATAGCCAGCCTATAGTGTGCGGCTTCCCGTCGAGGTCTGTCCCACTTGTGTCGGGGCAGACACCAGACACTCCGGATTCTGTGGCTGGGGGCGGGGATTGGCGATCTGGTCTGTCCAGGGATAGGGGGATAGGGTAAGGCTCCGGCTCGGCTTGGGGATGACACTCGGGTCTATCCAGGGCCTTGGTTACACTTCACTGTGCACAGCAGAGCCGTCCAGCCGTGGCGAGACACACACTGGGGGGGGGGGGAGTGCAGCAGACTGTGTCCAGCTCCAGGTAGCCTAACATCCCACTGTGGATACAACTCCGCGTTTCTCGTAACACAGCCCTGCAGGAGAAGCCAAGAGCTATAAATATATATTTTTTAATCAAGCTTTTAAAAGGTTTTTAGATAGGGAGGATGACACGCGTCTTCACCAGCTGAGCGCACACAGGACCTGACTTTACCCACAGCATGCTAGACATACACAGACACACATATCATTCAAACCTTTTTTGGATATTTACTATGTAATTAGTGCCTCCGTCCCATTACCTAATTTGTTTAACAGGGCAAAGCTGGCTTTTTCAAAAGCCATTTTTGCAGGGGCAGGGAGCACAGTGTACATACAAAAACACACAAATACTACCACAAATGATTCTATTACTACTAACCAAAGACAGTGACGAACAAAAACTTTACTAAAATGTGGGTACATTTAGATACAATAACAAATAAGAGATTCACATGAAGTTCTTTGTATAAAACCTGAAGGATCAACACAGGCCTGGCCTTCAAAAACCTGCAGGAATACTGCTCTATGGATCTTGGTCACATTATGTGATATTGTTTGACAGGAAAATAAATATATAAAACAGTAATAATGGCTGGGGCTGCCTGGAGGTTCCTCTTGTTCTGTAAGCTGGAGGTAAAATGTCAGGCACCGCACGTCTCTGGCTCCTTGCTCTTTCAGTGACCATAATCAATCAATATCCCTGGGAGGTGCCTGACCCCAGAGGGGATGTGGGTGGGGGGGGGGGGGGATGCCTCTGTGGGCTGGGGATCTCTCACAAACCCCGGCCCAGTGAACACACAAGACTTGGTTCACCCCCGAGCACTTGGTTCAAACAGTCAAACTGCCTGTCTATTAAAACACACACAGTTTGGCATGGCAGCTGGACTCCCTTTCTTCCATAATCGTCAATTATGCATGCCCAGCAACGCTGTTCATTAAAGATGTATAACACCAGTACGTTAAGTGTTTATAATTGTGTGTGTCTATATAACGAGTGCACCCGGGCACCTCTTGTCATTCTCTGCTTTTTGTTCGTCGTCCTTGTTTAGATTTGATCAATCGTTGCAGCACTCATGTTTCAGTATTTAATTCATGTTTTATTTTTTTTGTTGCTCCAAGGCAAACGTAGAGAGGTGGAAACTCTTACTAAATCAAGCATAATTGACAGAATTATTCTACCAGAGGTTTATTCGGTTTTAGAAATTTGCATTATACTGCCTAATGGCCTTGCATTTCCTGAAGAAAATATTTGCCTGCATCCCAGGCTAGACAGGACACAAACACATGACAAAAAATAATTATTAGGATAAATTTGTGCTGCACTATTACCCTGTGTCCCTAAACCAACACTGGCGCCTGAATCCTGCCCTTTCGGATCAAACTGAGACACGGGCCTCATTCGCCACTCGCCGTAATTAGAGCCCGGATCCAGGTGTTGCTTCATGGTACCACGGCAACTACAGACCAACGCTCATCCTCAAGAAGCAGACCTTGGCAGTTAGTGCTCGCTTCCCCTCTCCCTTTGTTTGTTTAACCTTTGGGAAGTCCTCATTAACCAGCACACTCCAGAGACCGCACTTGACTGTCAGGAGAAAGCTATATTAACAGGGAGCGCATTGATGTGGCTAATGCCTTCAGCTGGGATCACGTTGGTCAGTATGCACAGTGTAATTACTCCCTCGCCCAGAACTGCTTTTCTTAAGTGATTAATCGTGCAGGTGTTTTTTTTAAACCCCTCCTCCCCTTATTCACCTCATAGCCAAGGCCAGCTGAAAGCTTTGTACCTGCCATTAAAAACCATCAGCCAATGAGCGCTTGGTGACAAACTCATGTTACATGTGAATCTATTTAGAGAGATTTCAAAAAACTTGAAAAGCACCCACACTAACACTGTTCTAGACAAGGATGGAATATGCAAGTATGCAATTAAGGAAATAATTAATTAAGCATGACAAAACATAGACAGGCAGCAGCATCCATCAGTGAGCGTTTTTTTCCCAGCAGGCACAGTCCATCACTTTGACTCTAAAGAGAAATTTAGTTTCAGCTCCCGGTGCAAATAAGTAAAAAATAAAACAAATGCAAAACCTCACACAACACAAGGCTCTTCTCTTTGCACAATATGCACCCAGAAATTCGCTACTATAAGCATGGTCATAGGTGCTCCAAAAATGTAATTATTGGGAACCCGACGCACTCCTTTTCTTTCGATTCTGCATCACAGTTACAGTCCCACGCTGTCAGGTCAAGCCATGCAGCCTGGGAACAGAGTGGTGGCTGCCATAGGCCTTCTGCTCTCCTGGTAACCCTAAGAGCTGGCAGCTAGAACATGGCAGGAGACCTCAACCAATCCTGGTGTAAACTCCGCTCCCTCACAAAGCTGGAGGGGGAGGGGTTTACGGGTCCATCGCAGTACGTTCGGTCTGGAAGAGTGATCTGGAGGCGGGATGAGCACACCCAGGTGTCTTATCCACCATTGTCTTCCCCACCCTCCCAGTGGCCCCCTCCCGACTTGATAACTGGTCGCTGGTGGTATGTGAGCTTCCCAGAGTGGGTCGAGCGGGTGGGTCTGTCTGGTCTGACAGCTGCATGAGAGACAGGAGAAGAGAAGAGAGCTCCCAAGACTAATGTAAACTGCTGCCAGAATTCTCCAGTTGATGTACATGTGGATATCGGTGTCATGTCAGTATGTGCATATCAGATGTTACAAATATGGCAAAACAAACATGCTCCTCCTATAAAGACAAATTAAATACCAGCATGATAACAGCTATCAAAACTATTCATTTTCCAATATACATGAAAAATCCAATCTTTACAATTATTTTTTTATTTTTTTACCGTGGACTCACAGTAACTCCCGCTACAGCGTACACATTTTAAAACACGGAAATTATTATTTTACAATGCAAATATAAAGCACTCAACACTATATTGCATTTTAAACCATAAAATGGCATTTTCTTTTTTCACAAGTCCAGTTCCCTGATTTCTCCTCTAAATGCAAATTAGGAGATGAGCAATGAATATTTCAACAAATTTTTGAAGTGTTCTCCTACTCAGAATAATTTGTATTTAAAAAAAACAGAACAAACTCCCACTTGCACCCTTAGAGTACACATTCGTCAAGCAAAAGCCCGTCTGATTTCACATCCCTCTACTCACTGCATTATCAAAGTGCTTCTGCGAAAAGCCATGTACTCCGTTGTTCCGTCGCTTCCGGATACATTTTAGCCAGGAGTTCTGCTTCTGCTGGGCTATCTAAACCGCTCAAGGAGTAACAAGGATTTTCTGATGGTCCTTCATATTCAAAAATATTTTAAATATTTACAAAGCCTAAAACAATCAATATTATGAGTTTCCACATGATGATAAGCAAAAATTCAGTCCGAATCAGTAAAATTTACCTGGCTGAGACATCGCAACGGTGATTACAGGGAGTCCACCAAGTCTGGCTCATGGAGTCAAGCCTGGAGCTGTCAATCTTCTTCCTGTAGTTTACCAACTGGGTAAGTAGAACGATCGGCCCATCTTCAGAATGAGTGAAACCACGAAGCTTCGCTAATCACTTGTGACTTCTATATAGGCATGTCCAGCTTATCTGGGTAGCTAGCCTGGAAGCTGACTTTTTCCATGTGCCACTCTAAGCGGTGGATGGCGGAGGGTTCTTATGTTCAGCCTTTCCAGACTTCAGAACCTGCTCCACTGCTTTCCAACATGAACTTTCTCTCCCTGCTAAAAGTCTGCGTCGCCCTGAGCAAGTTGTAGTAGGTAGGCCAACGGAATGTGCCCTTTTAAAATACATGCTCTTCGTGAACTATGCAGTCCCCCCCCCCATCCCCTCGCCTATGCGTCGGCACCTAAATTAACACCGGTGTGATAGGTAATCTCTGGCGACGTCGAGTCCTGTCCCTAGCTGTTCTCCGAAAGCAGGTTCCCAGTGCTGCGACCCCCCCCTACCGCAGGTCCCCCCTACTCCGCCGGATTACACAGGAAATCCATCACTGGACACGCCTGAAGTGCTCCCTCCATCCGCAGCGGTACACTGTGATTCAGGTCCGCAGTCAACCTGCTTGCTGTCTGGCACATTGTAAGTGCCCAGGGACAACCGGAGAAGCTTCAGTGCCTCTTTACAATCCTTCACCAGCACTTTCCGCCCGTGTTCCCCCCTGCAAACCGCACGCTCACAAGCAATTAACCTTTTCGTATTGACGTCACTAAACAGACCGGAGAATAGTGAAGAAAATACTACCTCAGAACTGTCAGACCAACTGTCCAGCTGCAAAGATGCACAGCTGAACAAATTAGAGGTACGGGTCTATTACATAAAGCAAAACTGTTGATTGTATTGAAATGTCAAGCTGTCGTGAATACAAATAGTAATACAAGCCCATCGTACATGCAGACAGGGATGTCAACGTCTCTAAAAGTTTCCTTGCTGAGAGGATATGAAAACAGCTTTATTCAATATCCTCGTCTCTTATCCACCTGCTCTAACGAAGCAATATTCATTTGCATGTTTTGACAAGTAATAACTGATCTCTCTCTTCAATCCTAAATAGGAGAAAATTCTCTCTTCTTATGTTGCACTGAAAAATAGTGGGGAACTACTCTTCAGTGAGACAAAAAAAAAACCTAAGAAATATAAAGAAATATCTTCCAGCTCAAATCAATACAGAAATACAGAGTATAATTTACAATTATTATGCAAAATATGTAATATACATATTTTAGAAAAAAACCATACTATTGTAAGTACAGTCAGATCTTTCTTCCTGATTTACTGGAAATGCTCGGTTTATATTTCAGTTGGAACATATACCCGCTAAAGGTCATCAAAATAGTTTAAACCAATTTTTACAAATAATCTCCTCCATTGCTCTAGTGTTCAGTAAAGAACGTCAGTAAATTGTCGTATTTTCATGCAAATTTCCCTACTGCTAATAGAAAACCAAACGTGCTCGATCCAACGGAAGAGAACTGCACAACACTGGAAAGGGCCAAAAGTAAGCCGACTTATGTGTATAGCTCTCGTAATAACCCAGCAGCATTCATTTTGGCCAAACAGATTTTATTCAAATTTCATTCTCAAATATTAGCGATCAAATCACTGGAAAGATCGCGGTCGCGTTGAAGGGAGCTCAACAGAAAACTGCCTAGACAAAAATGATTGTGTGATTGTAATGCCCTATTTTATTGGATTTTAAAAAGACACTTCATGGGAAACGCAATTAGGTTTTTAAAATGGTGAACCGCTGACCCACTTCATGGGCTGGCTGCTTGTATTCTTTAGTAAAATGCTACTGTAATTATATGGCAAATTTAAATAATTTAAATTAAGAGCAGAACTTAAAAGATCTGAAACAACATGCGGAGTGCATCCAACAGTTTGGGGAGACAGGAGTCCTCAAATGCAGTTCTTAGAACTACCAGATGAGGACAAGCCCAATAAGTCAGAGAGCGTAGTCAACAGCTCCCATGTCCTGCATTCCCACGGTGCTTTGAGCTGAAGGTTTAAACTAAAACTCTGCCAACCTGAGTCTCTTGTGGCCCCAGGAGATCAAAACCACTGTGCTTATCATTATGCACTGTTTCTGCCCCCGAACATGGCGGCCAGCGATGATCGGCGTCACCTGGCACATTATCGCCACTTTTATAGCTCTTCACTGCTAGTGGAACAGTCGAGGTTAAGTGCCTTGATCAATCGCACAACCTGCGTTCCTCGTCTGGGCATGAGTGTTCGGTACTTTGGCGGTTACGCCAAAGTGTCCCCCTGCACTTCCCGATTAGACATCCAGCTCAATGTAATAGTAATTTATCTGTTGAAGCTGCTCTTTTGGCAAGAGTAAAGAACAGTATTCCAACCAAATGTCCATGTGCACTGGGACTGCAATAACACCTTTAGAACAACTCAAACAGTGCCGCTGCATTTTCTGGCTAACATGGAGAGTACAGTGTGATCGACTACTGCATCCAAACTGTTCAACAATTTTTCACTTTAAAACACAAATTTCATTCCATGTATACATGATATAGTCAAATATTCTGTTAACTTACTTTGTATCTAAATAATACTCAATAAAACAAAATAAAAATTGGAAATACTTTTTTGTTAATAACCGATTCTCAATTTGACAACTAGGTTACGGGATTTCCTTCCCAAATAATGATTAGAATCAAACAATTGAGCAGGCGAGTTAGAAAAGAAACCAGCAGACACAGCGTCTCTGGAGGACCAGAGTAGCCCACCAGTAGATCAATTCATGGTTCACTGCAACCTCCATCAGCGGCAAAAATATACATAATTCATAGCAAACTCTGGATAAGCAATTATGAGTCTAATACAAAAAGTGTATGTAAAATAAAGACTGATCCTTGTACTGAGCCAGGAAAACTGGGGGTAGGAAGAGCTGCTAACTGCTAATTTTGTTTCCTTGGTGATACATTACAAAAACGGCAAAATAAAATTTGTCTGACTCAAGTAGCACATTAAACCTGGTCATTCAAAGAGGGATACAGCATTACATGTCTGCACAGTTGATCAGATAGAAATATCAGATAAATTACAAATTAATTATTAAATAAACAAAAAGAGATTGAGTGAGAAATACATGATGACAGAAATGCTAAATAAAATGAGCTTGACTTCAATTTATTTGAATTTCCTCATTTGAAATGCCTAAATACCTCGAGGGGCATTACAATATATAACCCAATATAAAAATAAAAAGCATATGCCTTACTTCTGGTAGTGACTGTATTGATAATTTGCGTTTCATAGAAAATTCAACCACTTATCCCTCAGAAGTATATGTTGAGTGTTTAACAACCCTTCTTTTGGACATTTCGACTAAGCAGCTATCTATGTCTTGCAAAATGACAGCCAAACTAATAGCATTCATACCGAAATGACCCTGTAATCATGGACAGGCTCAAGGGAGACAACTAAAAAATTTTGATATTCTTCCGAAAATGATTTTCCTAAATAATTTTATTAGAAAATGTCTATGGAAATTTGCATTGATTCCTAGTCCATATTCTCATTCTCCCCTTAATGCTAGCTGTCTCACCAAATCAAGCCATAGACTAATTGGTCTAAAAATTGATGTTTTTATTTCATCCGCTGTTAATTTTCACAACTCTGTGTTTCACGACTCTGCTCCCCTGGGTCCCGGGGGAGGCTCTGTCCTGCACTCCAGCGCAGTTAGAGAGCTAATAATACTGTTGAGGGCGAAAGCTTTTAGATCCCGGTTTCCACTTCACAGGGAGGAGGAATGGACTCGGTCTGACAGCGCAAAGCAAAGGAGACCTTGTGGTGCCGACCGGTCTGTGAGTACTCTGGACGGGTCGGTGGGGAATTCCCACATCAGAAGATGTCAGAATACTGCCGTTTTAGCGAGACTGAACAAGGTACGCTTTCATTTCACAGCCAAAGCTGCAGAACCAGAGCAATACCAGATTAATATTGTGAAGCTGTGACAACTTTTTCTTCCTTATGTCGTTAACTGTACCAATTCAACACCCGATAGTAATGCCTAATAATGGGCTTTTTTATAGAACCGAAAATGTATCTTCAACTTAAAAATTCTATTAATATGTAATAGCACTTTTAACTTTAACAGCACACATAAATAACAATTTCTCACTGGCTGAAAGGTGTTCATGAAAATAGTATAAGTGCAAGGCGAACACAGTGAAAATCTCCTGCTCACAGTTTCAAATTGCACACGTTATAAAATCCATAATTCATTTTATTAATATTTAATAAGGCAGATAATAATCACAGGAAATGCATACATCCATGTGAAACAAGGCTATGGAGGTATTGGGCACCAAAAAAATTATTGTAGTAAAAGTTAAAAAAATTGGCAATTTAGGACAAGTACTCAGCCCCGGGTACTCCGCTTCTGTACGTCATCAGAAAAAAGAAAATGGGCCGCCGTTCTTTTATAAGATCAGGGGCACACGACTTGCAAGGTGTGGCATGACTGCTCAGAATTCTGGGTTCTTAAAGGGAAACTCATTGGCGACACTTAATTTTTCATATCTGAAAGGGAACCTGCCTTTAAGTGTCACCAATCCATTTCACTCAGCACGAATCCATCCTGAGTGCTGCTTTTAATAACGAGGGGGGGGGGGGGGGGGGAGTCAAAAATTTTAAAGTTTTACCCCCCC
>JAOVYW010005993.1:0-11851 GCA_025775045.1 Hiodon tergisus
AGGCCACCACGATGCTATCGTCACCCAGAGGTTTCCATGACAGGCCACCACGATGCTATCGTCACCCAGAGGTTTCCATGACAGGCCACCACGATGCTATCGTCACCCAGATTTTTCCTGCCGGTGTACCTTTGAAATGGTCACTAATTAAGCTAAAATGATTCTGTTACATGAATGGAGCAGAAGAAAAACTAAGCAACAATATGATGTTGTTTAATAGTTTAATAGCCTCTGCTGAGGCTTACACTGTCCAACGATTGAATCACCGATGGTCAAGTTGCGATGCTTTTAATACGCCAGCTGTGTTCAAGGGGCCTAGTGAGTATACTACAGAACAGGGCATTGTTAAAGTGCCGGCTTCAACCACAGATCTGAGCTTCTCACACACGAGGTGGGTAGGGACATACTAAGGGAAAGTCACAGGTATCTCCAGCATTTCTAGCAGGTGTCTCTTCAGCCGTAGGACGTTTCCTCCGGGTCCTCCGCAGCGTAGGCCTTGCTGCCAAGCTGAGCCATGTAACCGCTTGCTGTTGGACGACCCGAGAGCTAATCCTGAGATACCCGGTATTGACCCTGTGTTGGGGATATATTGACCCAACCCCCCACCCCGCACTTTATCTCTCAGCAGATGTATTGAGCAAGGTCCTTACGGCGGGAGAGAACAATCGAACAGACAGGACGGTAAAGGAGAGCCTTGCAGCCCGACATTTGAAGTGTCCTAGGAGGCAAAAAAAAATGAATCCATAAGATTGACATGTTTGACTGAGTGTCTGATGCGAGGTGGCAGGGCCTGGGGTGGCAGGGGCTGCAAATCATTTTTGGTCATTTTCTCTTTAACCAGCAAGCGCCCATTTCGACCATTTGGCCCATCAGAAGCTGTGACTGGCAGGTTGGTAATATATACGTCCGGTTTGATTCTGCATGTCGGACTGCATGGCAGAGGATCGCTTTCCTGTGCGGAGTGAGAGACACTAGCTACGAGACATAAAAAGTAAACATGCTTGAATGCGGCCAGCATTGTGTGTCGGGGGACAACCGAAAGGAGGGCAGAATGAAATCTGTGAAACGACTGCTGACCTCATTCAGTTGACCTCTAACAGTTGCACGCACACCCACCCTAAAACTCCCCTGCCGCCAACCGGTAAACGGCAAGGAGGGGGCGCGGGGCAGCTGGCCGAAACAGCTGGACCCAGACCCCCCGATCCCACTGCCCCGCCACCGCAGCTTTTCAGCGGCCACTGAGAGCCACGCTGGCCGGTGGAGCCAGCTATCCCAGGAGGTGCAGATGAAGCGCTCTGTAAACGGCCCAGCCTCTCCGTTCTGCAGTCGTCTTTGTCCCCCATTTTCCGTTTTCACGCTGTGATTCCGGCGGCTGCCAGGTGATCCGGGGGATTTCGGCGCAGCGCAGTGGAGCCCTTACCTCAGCGATATGGGATAAGGCGGTCTCTCTCCTGTTTTTCCTCTCCCTTTCAGGCCGGAGGTCCTTTTTAGAGCCATTAAACGATTTTACTAACCACGCTGCGCTTTCACGAGCCTTGTAGGGACTTGTTCTTGTTACTAAAGAATTTGATCGCTCAGGCTGCTTTGTTTAAAAGTTCAGAAAGGGGGTTCTCGCTAGGTTTCCAACAACTAGACACAAAGAAGTCTCGGTCAGAAACCAATTTTGTTGTTATAGGAGTATCCAATAGGTCGAAAAAACTTCCTTACATTCAAGTAGTTTATTCATAGTATATGCAAATAAATGGCAAGTTAGCAGGATTGTCATGGAAACATGTGGAAAACATACAAATGAAATTAAAAGGTCCCCTACTAAGGACCTGATTCAGTTCTGGGCATAAAGCAGTCACGTCTGATGTTAGAACAACAAATTGAGGGCCATCCGGCCACAATACTCTCTCACTATTGGGCTAGTGTGGTGTTTCCTGCATGGGTCAGCCAATGAGGGCACTTGCCCTAGCGCAAGACCCTGTTATTCAGGCGCTGCTAGCTACGACGCGCACAAGTTACTGAGTGCCGTCCGTTGTTGGGAGATTTTTCTCAGCTCTCTGGTAAACAACGGGCCTTGAAGTGTTGCAGGCTCCTGCAGTGACCCTGGGGGAAAATAAACAAAGTAACGTGCAATAATTAGGCCACTTTTACTTTAGGCCATATTTTTCTCCAAAACAGGAGCTGGGCGATCGTTGAAATGAATGCAACAGTTGCTTATGTTCATTATGCAGTAAAGATATAGAAGAAGCCCATGGCAGTTTTATTGGACAGCCCTTATTGATAAGGACAAATGCAGCGAGGGTTTGGTTGACTGTTGGCCCTGGTCTCCCCGTTGATTGCAACGGACAGATGGCGCGCAAGTGGCCGAGAGTAACTAACAGTCAGGCCTCTGTAAGCGCCGAGGCAACTGATACCGCACATCTGCTCCAATCAGGAAGCATAAGCGTTTCTGGTATCCGACGAGCAACGATCCCTCTTGCCCGCGGCGAGCCAGAAGTGTGGGCAGGGGGTCTGGCAGAGGCCGGCTTGGACAGTCGGTGCAGGGGAAAAAAGCAGATCCTGAGCTCCGAACTCCGCCCAGGGCTGGAGGAGGGACTGCAGCTCGGCAGCCGGGCGAAGGCTGGCCTCTCCCAGGCTGCTGTAGGCCATCCAGGCTAAGTAAGGCTCCAGCCTTTACAGGCCAACAGCCGCTCGGTGCGAAAGCAACAGGGGAGCCTGCTGGAGATGAAAGTGAAAGAAGCCCTCAAATCAGACAGAGGGCTGGCTTCGAGTTTTTTTGTGTGGAAAAGATACTGCGTGTGCTGAAAAAACCTGGAAATGATTGACACACTCACCTTACTGCTGTAGATTATAATTAAACATGTTATGCAACACGTTTTTTTAAGTTTAAGATTTACTGCATGTGCTGAAACGCCTTAAAATGATTGACAAACCTTATTGCTGTTGACTTAATTCTGTAATTAGAATTAAGGATATGTTATGCAATATGGTTTTTTCTCTCCCACACATGCATTAATAATCAATTTAAAAGGGGGAAATAATTGACTGTATGTCTGATCTAATAGAAAACGTGGACGGCTGAGGACTGCGTGATTAAAAGGTGATCGTTAAACATTTCTACCAAAGGGTGTGCAGCCTGTATGCGGGCCCGTTTGGAGACGCCCTGACCCTTGCCAAAGAGCCAATGGGGTAATGGAGAAAGCCACATGACAGCAGTGGGCATGCAGGGGGTGGTATGTAAAGAACGATTAAGCGAAGTCACTGCTTCAGTGTCGCGGGTAACGAATCGTTTCTCACAGCTTTTCTGTGGGCTGTGTACGAGTTCTGTGCCGAGACAAGCCCTTAGCTGACAGGTCATGGGCTATGAAGAGAACAATACCTGAACTTCATTTCTGTGCCAGCTTAACTCAATTATTTGGAGGTTTTGTCCTTGGCAGTTTTGTTTTTTATAGTTCAGTCAGCATTTTAAAGGAGTTTTCCTATATAAGTCCCCATACCAAGAGAAATAACAAAGAAAGAAAGATTTATTTATTTATTTGAAAGTTTTTTTTAATCAAGATTAAGCACAGAGCAAGTCCGGTCTCTGGGGTTTTGGTGTTTCGTCGTTGTTTTGCTGCTTGGGGCATGCTTACAGCAGTAGGTAGTGTTGTAGCTTGTGGAGTCCGTGTGATGGACTCCTGGCTGAGGAGAAAGCAAGCTCTCCCAGCTTACATCCATGTGTGACATGACTAACAACTGTCCTGGGCTCTTTCATAATATGTCTCCCATACAACGGAAAACCCAGGGGAGGCAATTTGCACTGTTGGCTCTGCTGAAACGAGATTCGATTTTCCCCAATGGCGAAATCCAGCAATGGTTTGCAACGGCGCATTTGATAAATTGGGTTTTGACAGAAGTAGAAATGACATTGATTTGCAGCGATCCGTTCCGCGGCAAGAGGACCGGTTACCCCATCAACTACATTTCCTTCATGCCAATGAGTCCAGTCCATCTGGTCTGAATGATCTTCTCCCTTTGGCCAAGAACAAATTCTGCTAAAAGCAGGGTAAAAAGAGATCCCAACCCCGACCCCGCCATGACCCCAGGCGGATGCCCCACAGTCAAGCTGTGGATTTCTGCTGGGCCTGAGAACGGGCTGCTCCACTTTAGCTGCCTCTACAGCTTTCAGTGTACAGAAATCAAGAATATTATACGATGTCACGGCCACAGGCATCTGCTAAGAGGGTGAATTTAGCATCGTTGTATAACTCAGCTGCGATCCGAACCTGCAGTCCTCACGCTGGTGCCCTCGTACAGTACTCGGTTGTTTTATTCCCACCCACTCCACAATGGAGACAGAAATCTCTCGCAGAGCTCCGGAGATTATTCCCTAATATTGCGGCACAGGGACCTGGCAAGCGGATCTTTGTATTTGGCCAGGACAGCAGCAGTCTTTGGCCTTTGGCTGGAGAGGAGAAAACGGGCAGACTGTCTTAAGTGTTTTTTCTTTCTTTTAAATTAGCCCATGTTTGAGAATCCCCATGGACGGCACTTCGAGTGCGACGGAGCGTCAGACAGGTGTTGAGTCCAGGCGGTTCTGGTGTTACTATTGGCTACCACCGCAGGCAGTTTTGGGGTCTTTGCCATGGGCTTTGGACACATGCTAACTCTGCGTGGTTGCGATTGGCCACGCCCGCAGGCAGATCCAGGGTCATAGTTATGGGCAATACCACCAGGCAGATCCAGGGTCATAGTTATGGGCAATACCACCAGGCAGATCCTAGGTAATAACGATGGGGTATGCCCCAAGGCAAATGTATGTACGCCTGGCGGATCCTGGAGTTTGGCTCAGGACCCTCCAAAAGGGTGATCTATGTTCTGAATGCAGCAGCCTTTGTCAAGCGCTACCCTGCCCACCAGGGTTCTCAGTGCACTCATCTCTGTCATGGGCTATTGCCATTGTTTACTCCAGATACACACCTATCGCACAGGGGTGATGGGATCATTTCTTCAATATCAGACCGATAGCGAAGCTTCCTCCAACTGTAGCGAGAATTTCACATTGTCCACCCACTCCCCCCACACGCTTAAAAACAACGCATAATTAACCACGTCAATTTCTGATGACGGGACATTTCCAGAAGAATTTCCACAGAAGGTCAGATTGTGGACAAGACAGCAAGTTATCATTGACCTAAATGAATTGCCGTTACAAGGAATTGCGAGCATAAATCAACAATAAATTGCTCTCCTGTTCGTTTTAGCGAGCTGGCTTCCGGAACGCACACCTAAAAGGGGAAAAACGGTTGGGAATTCGGAGACGGCTGAAAAAGTTTCGTGCTTGTGGTCAACAGGACAGAGTGAATTCTCACACTCCAGGAATCTGTCCAGACACTGTTGTGTTGGCAGTTCGGAACCGGGCCTCTACTTCTGCTGCGCCATAGACGTCTGGTCATGCATCTCTCAGAGACTTCAGTGTCAACAATTTTAGCGGGTGAAGAATTAACAGAAAATCAATCCGTAGTTTAAGCGACAAGATTCGCGACGCAGAATACACTATTCTCCAACCCGGTTCTCTCAACCGATCATGAAACGTATATGACTTTTTCGACGAAGCACAATTTGTTCCTTTGTAACCGCTCAATAAAACTGACTTTAAAATTATGATTTAGTTCGGCGAGTAAGTGCCCGTTTTCAGGCGGATGAATGTTTTGTTCGTTACCTAAACGAAAGAGTGTGTCCTCTCGGCAGCAGTGCTCACGTCGCATTAGTGCAACAGTTCAATTTAGTGTTCGCTGCGAAATAAATGTTTTCCCCCCACAGTTTGTCAACAAATAAGCGAGGCATAATGAGCCCTGTGATTGGCCCCCGCTGTAACCATAATTCAGGGCGCTCGGTGTTTTGGGTGGGGGTAATGGCGCATATGTCAAATAGCCTAATTAACCACAAACGATTTTTTTTTTGCGTTGTTGTGTTAACCGCGACTGTGATTGGTTTTCAGGTGGCGTGACACAAAAGCACATTTAGTAATTTCTTTCAAAAGTGGTTAAACAGGCCTACAGATTAAATAAAATATATTTAAAAATGTAGTGTCAAATCGATAAACAAGAGGTGGACAATAGATGGCATTGAATGTACCAAACCTCTATTGATTCAAGAAATTTTCCCGTTACATTTGTCCTTAAATTAATAGCTTATGATTGTATATTTTATTGACTAGTCTTTCTTTTCTTTTTGGTAGGCACGACAAGTGAGAAGTGGCAGATTTATAATTAAGGCTAAACTACCGTTGTTTGTTTTTGCTGCGATTGTAAAAAAAAAAAGTAACGTGCAGGCAAGGACGTTGAACTTCACACGAGTCAGATGTGAATCCGAGAACTGACACACAATAATTTATTCATATTTTCTTCTACTGGATAAAAACGTTTTGATACGAGCACAGCATAATAAACTAGTTAACACGTGGATAAAAAAAAAACACTGGGTTATAATATTTTAAATTCAGTAAAAAAAACACAACAGACTTGTATTCTTAACCAGTTGTGACTGTATTCAGTGTTGATCTTTCCCATATGAAAAAGCACGGCAGGAGCTAGACTGGATGCCAGATGAGAAATGAACACACAGTACAGTGGCATGTTATTTGACAATGAGAATCATCCAACAGTGAAAATTGAAGATCTGGAAATAATTATTCCGATATAAAAAGAAATAACCTGACCCCCAAACAAAATCATAATTAATTTGCCCATTTGTTGCAGTGAAGCAACTGGGGTACTCTAGAGATAGACTATTTCTATAGCTAATTGGCTATGATACAGAAGACTTTGTTGCTAGCCAGAGGTGCATTTAGTTTCTCTGCTGCACTGCATCTGTTTACCTGTGTGGGTTAATTGGGAGTGAAAGCCAGGGTTTGAGACTGATTTAAGGTGCACCGGTCCATTTCCTACGTGGATGTGATTGAAATTTTCATACCCCCCACCCCTCCCAACTCAAATCCACACAAGATTAATGCGTCTTGCATGCAGGGATGTTTATTCAAAGTAAAAAATGTCTTTGCTCCCAGCAGGGCTGTGTTTTCCGTATCCCGTATCAGCTTGCACGTTTCGCTCCCTGAAATTGCATTCCCCGCTCACTCAGATGGAGAGTAGGGGCGTCCCAGGTTGGGCCCGTTTACATACGGCCGTTATAGAATAAGAGAGGGAGGCGGGGGCCGGGGAGCGCGTGTGCGTGCGCGTGCGTGCGTGCGGAGAGCCAGCCGTGATGGATTAACACCAGGGGCGCAGTGACAGGCTTAAGAGCCTCTTCTGGGACCCCCTCCGCTTGAAGAGGGACTGAGAGAGGACCCCAGACGCTGCCGCTGGGACTGTGGCCAAAACGGAGAGAGTCTTCCATGCTTCGCTGTCTGTCTTGTCAGAGAGCGAGGTCCAATACCGCTAACAGCTGCATTCAGCCACTAAAAGCAAGGCTATTGATCTACGCACATTTCTGTCATTATTCTGTTAGAAGGGCTTTCGTGTGCTAGCTGTTAAGAGTCTCCGAGAGTTGATATTTCTGTTTTGAATAACATCTTCGATCACAAGGGCAGCTGGTTCGACAGCGATTAAGCTATTGTATGGCAACAGGTCAGTGACTGGTTCAAATCTCATGGAGGAACCTTGCGTTTTACCTTATATAATGGTACTTAACCTGAAATGTTTCAGTTGTCAGTTAAATTTCAGCCCTTTAAATTAATGAAATTGAAAGCTTGCTTTGAATAAAGGTGACTGCTAATAAACTAAATAATTAAATGTTGATGTTCAAATAAACATAATATTACTTTAAGAGTCCCTGAAGGATCTTGAGTTTCAGTAAAACACAGGCGGTAAAAAGGGCTTCAGAAATGACCAAAAAAAATAATTAATTTCTATGCCTTTTATCTCTGAGCACAGAAATGGATGTGGGGGGACTCAGAATGCTGTCCTAAGATGACTATGGTTGAAACACACAACGTCCAGGTTGCTGTGTGTTGTGTCTGGGTTTTGTGAACAATAGTTCCAACCAGCCAATGAAGCGTGACTGCTGCATGCAACAACCAATGAAGCTTGACTGCCGTATCGCAACAACCAATGAAGCTTGACTGCCGTATCGCAACAACCAATCAAGGGTGACTGCCGTATCGCAACAACCAATGACGCATGACTGGTGTATTGCTAAATCTGTTTTACCTAATGCCTGCCTGGCTGTGTGAATGGCTCTTCCAGAGTTTCGGTACAGATTTTAACCCATCAAAGCCTTTGGTCTTTAGCTGAAGCAAAACAAGGCGTTTGGGGGAATCGGTCTTGCTGATAACTTACAAATGCCACAGTTACACATCTTGAGGTTAAATACATTTTCCCAGCTTACAATTTTACCCTTTTATCAACAAACTATTAAAGAGAAGAAGGTGCCAATGCGTCTGAGCATTAACATGGTTCCTGCACATCATCTGCATTTGTCATTACATTTGAAAGAGTCATTAAGAGCCGTTCATCTGAGGAAAGCTCAGCCTGGTGTAACTTTAGCTCCTATTGAATTGGACCGCGAGTCCACACCTGAAATAATTCAAACTTTAAGCGGCCATTTCTAGGAAGAAAAAATAACAATACAATGACAACTGCAAATATGTTGTCCGTGCTGGTGCTGGCAATACCTATTATGATGATGTAACTCCTCGGTCCAGGTCATAAAAAAGTCAGTAATTATGACTGAAAGGTCATTAAAGGTAGTTAATGTTCCACATCCTTATCCTGCAGGAACCTTGGTTCACAGAGCACTGCAGCGTTTAGAACATGCCGGCGTTTCAGGCGGGAGGGCGAGAGGCGCTCGGCTCAACCCTCTTCCCAGCACTGCCCAGGGCTCTGGCGGAGGGGGAGAGGGGTTTGGATTCAGGACGCTGCGGTTGAAAGGAATGCCATTATCCCCAGAAGATGTATTGATGAGCGGCAGCACTGCTATCTTCTGTTCTGTTCACTGTGCTCCCAAGCTTTCAGCCTTTGAAGGGATCAGCTTGGTGGCGAGGCGGGCCTTGGATGGGCAGTAATAGATACTGGTTGACATTTTAATTTTAGGGTCTGTTTGGTAAGACCTCGAATGATGCATTGTAGGTGCCAGTGCTTGTGTTAACATGCTTTAATTCTTTGGAAATCTTTTTATGGTATTACATAACTGTTTGCTTAACAGAGCCCGTAGAGAGCTATATATATATATATATATATATATATATATATTTCTGTCTTGGGTTTTGAACCTGCACTCATTCCAGGAGCGGAACTACTAATCTGATTCATATTGAGGATGAGTGTTTCCAACTGCTTATAGGTAGTTATGTAATAAAGAACCACTTCAGACCGTAAGGTTCACGTTCACGTTCACGAAGTTCACGTTATAGAGCATTAGTAGTGGCAGTGCAGCAACACAGGCATGGATTCTAAAGTGATTAACCCCTGTAGCAGGTTATGGGAAAGTAGTCCGCTGCTATATGCTCCCTTGCCTGTTTTAAAATGGGATTCATAGAGATACTTCTTGACTGCTCGTGATAGTGGCACAAACTGCCACTTTCCGTATTTCAAATGAAATTGTTTCACTGTTTCAAGGCAGTCTTCCTCCTCTTCCCCGCACCTGGCTGTCGTGTCAGGATTCCCATTTTGGCCATTAGTAGCCCGTCAAACAGCTTGCATACCTTCACTGTGCTTTGAGAAGCACTTCTTCAGGCTTAGTCCTGTATGGCCAGAAAAAGAGTAGACGTTTTGAGCGTGTACATGAAATAATAAAATATCGAGTTGGCGGATGATTTGTTTTACAATTCACCTCGACATAAAACTGAATAAGACACCGCTCATCAGACGACATGTCGAGATGAAACAATACAATTGGCTTTATATTGAATTCACTGCCATGGTCTGATTACATTTCATTTACATTTTGGTCCCCAGATAGCATAGAACTTACCCTCACAGCGGCATCCCATAATCATATTCATATTCTCCCCCTGCCCTTCACTCTTTCTCTGCCTCTCTCTCTCTCTTTCTCTCTCTCTCTCCCCCTGTCCTTCACTCTTTCTCTGCCTCTCTCTCTCTCTCTCTCTCTCTCTCTCTCCCCCTGTCCTTCACTCTTTCTCTGCCCCTCTCTCTCTCTCTCTCTCTTTCTCTCTCTCTCTCTATCTCTCTCTTTCTCCCCCTGTCCTTCACTCTTTCTCTGCCTCTCTCTCTCCATCTCTCTCCATCTCCCTCTGTTCTTCACTCATTCTCTGCCTCTCTCTCTCTCTCTCTCTCTCCATCTCACTCTCTCTCCCTCTGTTCTTCACTCATTCTCTGCCTTTCTCTCTTGCTCTCTCCATCCATCTCTCTCTCTCTCTCTCTCTCTCTATTTCCCTCTGTTCTTCACTCATTCTCTGCCTCTCTCGCTCTTTCTCCTTCCGTCTCTCTCTCAATCTATCTCCATCTGTTCTTCACTCATTCTCTGCCTCTCTCACTCTTTCTCCCTCCATCTCCCTCCATCTCTCGCCATCTCTCTCTCCCTCTGTTCTTCACTCATTCTCTGCTCCTCTTTCTCTCTCTCTCTCTCTGTCTCCCTCTGTTCTTCACTCATTCTCTGCCTCTTTCACTCTCTCTCCCTCCATCTCCCTCCATCTCTTTCCATCTCTCTCTCTCTCTCCCTCTGTTCTTCACTCATTCTCTGCCCCTCTCTCTCTGTGCCGCTCGCCATGCCTTGCTTTTCATTTTCAATTCCGAGATTGTTGATTAGCCTGACATAAAACGGGGTTGTGAAATTTTATGCAAACAACATCAAACTATAAACAGTGTCTTAAATTCATGTGTCTTTTTTTACACAAAGCACTCTGTTCCACCATCCCCTATTTTATTTCAGCTGCCAGGTTTTCCTGTGTGGTCTTGTTCCTGTGACTACGCCAGGTTCACTGAACCTTTAATTGCAAGACGATGTCTGCTTTGTTTTTCAGACAGTGACATGTGCTTCAGTGTCACTTCATTACAACTAAGCTTGCGTTGCAAATTTGTGTCTTTTCCCAAGTTCCAGCTAATTATTTTTTGGTTTAATTTATAATATGCTCCACCGCTAACTTGTTTGTCTAACTCCTATTGCAAATTTCCCCTATAGAATAGGAGCGCCTTATACTGAAAGGAGTGCATGAAATTTTATTGTTTTTTACATGTTGGTAATAATTCTGCACATTGTTGTTTGGTGTATTGCTGTGTACCCCACATGCAGGATTTAAATTGGATTTTTGACTCCAGCACCCCCATAATAAGCCTCGGTTTACGCGTTGCTTTTGTGTGACAAGACAGTTATATACCAGAAATCTCACGTGCGCCGGATCAGAACAATGCAGTACTCCATGGAGGATCCTCAGTCTCCAAACTATTGGCAGATTCAGCATCTGAACCAAGTTCAGCGATCAGTCCAAACGGCAGGGAGTGTGTACCTGGACATCACTGTTCGATTCCTCTTTAGAGCTATCATATAATGAGCAAGATACAAATGTAGGTGAATAAATAAACTACAAATCAATGTTGCAATTATGTCAACAAAGTATTACTGTGCGTAATAGCCATTTAAGGTCAGAAACCAGTTTAAATTGATTCATACATTATAATAATTACACTTTCCTCAGTGGAATTCCGGCTGATGAGTTTGGCAGAGATGAAATGTAGGTGATGTCAGCAGCCGCACAGCTGAGGCACAGGATACAGAGCGGCATGCATACTGCACAGCTGAGGCACAGGATACACAGCAGAATGCATACTGCACAGCTGAGGCACAGGATACAGAGCGGCATGCATACTGCACAGCTGAGGCACAGGATACAGAGCGGCATGCATACTGCACAGCTGAGGCACAGGATACA
>JAOVYW010005995.1:0-23052 GCA_025775045.1 Hiodon tergisus
GTGTGTGTGAGTATAGTGCGTGTGAGTTTGGTGTGTGTGTGAGTATAGTGCGTGGGATTGGAGAGGACTAGTTGTACTTCCCCACCCGCCCCGCCTGGGGTGGTAGGAGTCATGGCAGTAAGCCAAGATGCATTAGCATAACTGGTGATTCCAGATTGGAAAATACAGACATTTTTACCATCGACGAACAAGATAATTGGACTCAATACCCCGCCCAACTACGATAGGACATTGCTCATAGCCAATTGCTTCTCTTGACGAATCTGTCCAATTAAATCGGAGGTATTTTTTGGCTGATTGGCAGAAGATATCAGAGAGTAATAAGCACGAAAAGAGGCTGTCATATGCACTATATAATTCAACATTTAATCACTATCACTGCATGCTGTTGGTCTGCTGATCCAAACTTTTGTAAGCTGGAGCGACGAATATAAAAAGCTGATACTACATATTGCCAGTTCCATTTGAACATCACTGTGATCAGCACATTTCTGTTCCCACAACTTTTCTTTAAGTTTGCATACACAGAATTTTCATGAATCTGTTGCCGGGAGCATGAAGCAATCGTGTATTTAAACTGGTGAAAATTGATTACTAACCTCAAAAGGAGAATCCAATGACTCCTCGTCGTAGTTGGGTTTCAAATCCTGAATCCCCTCACAGCTTTTCATACTTGTTCACAAGGAATGTGGATCAATTACCAACTAACGGTCGCTAGTACGAACAAATGACACAGCAGAATCATCAGTTTACTTGTTTTCAAAGACCCCTTCAAGGGAAGAGCACTATAAATTGAACTGACGTTAACTGCCGGGCAAAAAAGTTCCCCAGTATTTCTGTTTGTGTCAAAACACTTAAAATACAACCTAAATTTTTGATGAACCGTATTTATTTATTTATCAAACAAAACATTCATCATTTTGTTATATTTTAAACAAATATGTTTATGCTAATATACATGATCATAAACAAACTGAAACATTGTACAACAAGACCATGTTATGAAATATACTATACAGTTACTGAGTCCTTGTGACTACTGAGAATAATGAGATTTCCTTTTAATGGTTGTATTTAAGGCAAGAACAGAGGGAGAAATATATATTACTTTAAAAACCTCTGTAATCCAAAAACATCGATATTATTCCTTTATGTTTTTATCCTGTTTACAATGGACGCTATACTACACAAACTTCCACAACTATAGTGAATAAAGAAGGGAACACGTTTAAACAAGGAGCACTATATAAGACAATCATTTAAAAATAGTCCTTTAAAATGTTTTTGTTTTTTAAAGCGTAGTAATAAGGAGCAAAACGTTAGCCATAAAACAGTATTCAGTGCCTGCAGAGGCATTGTGGTCAGATGTTTCCATGCATTGGACGCCGCGCATTGGTCAGACGGCAGCCAAAGCGGTCTGCAGCGAGGCATGCTGGGAAACACGGGCCTCCGTCCTCCGCCTTTCTGCTTGCTTTTTTCCTGTGGTAGTGGCCATTGTCCCAGGTCGTGATCCTGGCCCCGTCCCTGGGACGATGACGTCTGTTTTGGCGCCACCTGTTCCTCTAGTATGGGTACTGCTTCTGCTTCTTCCCAGCGAAACAGGCCATCCAGGTACACACTAGCATGGCTGCAGCAGCCCCAGCCCCGGTGCAGTAGTAGGCCCAGCCAATCTCACACGAGCCTGCGGGAAACAGGAAAGATGGCTCAGACTAGAGGGGAAATTTAATTAACTACCTGCAGTGTCTGAAAAAGTAGTCCTGTCTCTATAAGCTTTTAACGTCAATCTGTTAAAAAATTATACTATATATTATATTAGAATATAATTTTTGTATTATAGTCCTTGGGTTTTAGTAAAAGTTCAGCTAAAGTTTTTAATCAAGCAATTATTACAGATTTTTTTTCTTTAATGGAGGGACCTAACCAGCATTGCTTTAGTAAAAATCTAGTTGTATAAATGGATTAAATATATAAACTATATACGTTGTCCTGGATTACTTAGTAGCCAGCCAGGCAACTACAAAATTATTTCAAAATTATTTCAATTTAAAGTTAAGTTAAGTGATTCATCCCATTGCTAACAGCAAATGAGACAAACTCAATTAGCTTCCTTCTTGCTTGCTGCAGCATGAAGCATGGGTGGCTGAATAATGATTGTGTGTGAGTATAGTGCGTGTGAGTTTGGTGTGCGTGTGAGTATAGTGCGTGTGAGTTTGGTGTGTGTGTGAGTATAGTGCGTGTGAGTCTGGTGCGTGTGAGTTTGGTATGTGTGAGTATAGTGGGTGTGAGTTTGGTGTGTGTGAGTATAGTGCGTGTGAGTTTGGTGTGTGTGTGAGTATAGTGCGTGGGATTGGAGAGGACTAGTTGTACTTCCCCACCCGCCCCGCCTGGGGTGGTAGGAGTCATGGCAGTAAGCCAAGATGCATTAGCATAACTGGTGATTCCAGATTGGAAAATAAAATGGGGGAAAAAATGAGTGATTCCAAATTTTGAACAGGGTTCTATAAGAAATGGTTTAAATAACCTTTTTTTGTTGTCTTATTTTAATATGTGGCTTGAAATGCGTGCCTGGCTTGGGATCCGGTGACTTAAATAACGCTGGATTGCTTTGCTAGTGCTTCTTGACTACAAATGAGGACCACGTAAACAAATACAGAAAAATGTAATACATATAACTCCTGTTCTCAATGCAAAAGGTTTCCATTGTGTCACATAAGCCAATATATATTTATTTTAAGCACTGGAAATACAATTTCCCAGTTCCCTCTGCATCATCTTGGATTTAATTAGTTGTTTGAAAGATAGAAAACTAAAAAGTAGGTACTGCTGAGGAAAGAAGAAATGACTGTCGAATTTGTTTTAGACTCTGCAGGTTTCCAACAGAGAAGACTACAGGTCAGAAAACAACAAATTCAGATTTCAACGCCGCTTTCCGTTTTATTAAAATTCTGTTGCAGATAAAAAATTCAAATAAAAACATTTTCATAAATCTGCAAAGGGCAGATTATTTCTTACTGATTCACCCTAATATGACACGTTGATCTACCAAAACATATAACGGTCTTTGTTTTAGAAAATAAATTATCTGTGAAGGTTTGATTATTACTGATTATTTTTCAACAGTTTACATTGGGTGTTTAATTAAGATTTGACTTGCATTTTGACTTTTCATTTGTTTTCAAAACTATGAAAACCATGTATTAAGTATATTTAAATGTTCACTTTCATACATGAAACAACAGTTGTATATACAGTTGTATATATTTTTAAACAAGACCCTCTGTAAATTGAGTGTTATGTTATGTATGGTGGGTTTAAATAATCTTTCTGACTAGAATTCAGGAATGACGTGGATTGCAGAAAATATGACTGAAATGAATAAGAGATATGACAAGATAACATCTTCAGCTATTACTATGCATTACACCTTGCCCTTGTGAGATTGGAGAAGAGGTCCGAAATTACACGCACTTCTGGAAAAAATAAGAATCTAACGAGGCCGTTTGCTCTTTATTTGCCACTCAAACACATTACAAATTCCCCTTTTTCACTGCGACATGTTCAGAATTCCGCTCACATGGTTTACTCATTGTACGAAGCCACTAATCGCCCTGGTCACAAAGTAATGATAACTCTCGGGCGGTGGTTCCCCCGGACAGGAATCTCACAGTGCATGTTTAAACTGAGCTTCTGTTTGCTTTTTTTTTAGCATCTCAGACCAGGGGACCCAGAATTCCAGCAGGCCGACATTTTAGTTTTTTGTATCTGATTAAACATTTTTTTTGAAACCGTGGAATACTATCTACGTTGCTCATGTAAGTATGTACCTTACTGTTTACATGTAACTGTTTACTGTCACACTGTGTCTGGCATGTATACGTGTGTGATGTGTGCCTATATGTGATGGGCACGGGAGCACACGGGCACACAAGTCGGAACATTACCCAGCTCAAACTGGTTGGAGCTATTGCTGCAGGTCTGCTGGACCTCCTCGCTGTCCCACCCCAGGGGGTACAGGGCACATCCTGAACCGATCAGCAGTCCTGCACAAGGGAAAGAGAGATATTCAAGTCACAGTGTTTCAGAAAGGTCCAGCTGCACACATACAGTAGATGTTTGCTTGCTGGGTGCAGTATGTGCCATGCACACCTGTGTTTGGAATGGCAATAATGACGCGCTGTTCGGTCACGCAGAAACTCGCCGCAGTTAGTTATATTGACTTTGCTGGAATGTCTGCCATCATGACAAGGGGAGTAACAGAAATGGAAAAGGGCAGCAGAGGTGATGCAGCAAATAGCAGTCCTGTCAAATGAGGCCCGGTGGAAAAACAAACCAAACCCACAACCCGCTAGCGCCACCCGTCCCTTTCGGAACCCTGGAATGCCTAATGAAGGCTTTGCCTCCATGAATGACAGCACATTAGTCCCTGGCCAGCATTCATTATCTCCACATTAAGAAGCTAAAAGATTTTTTTTCCCAACGTGGAGTGATGGATTATCACGCTCTGAGGGACTGGCCTATCAATTATAAACACTAAAATGTTTGCCAGTGACCAAGCCTCCACGTCAAACTCGCCGCCAATCCTGGGTGACTAGCTTTTTTCTATTTGTCTCCCACCTGGCTATGGCCTTGGGATTGCAAGGCAGGGGAGAAACCGGAAGGTGGCGCTCGTAAGAGGGCACCAGTTCCACCTTCATCCGACACTACAGGACGAGGCTTCACAGCGGGTAATTAGCAAAAGCGAATCTGTGCGCTGGCTTGTGCCTTGGTTGGTGCATCTGCGGAGGATGCTGAGATCAGGGGCTCCTGCGTCGCCAGGAGAACTGATCTCAGCATCCTCTGCAGATGCCCCACGGGCATGCTCTCTCTCAAATAAGAGGCGGCCACTCATGGAAAATTCAAGCAGGGTTGGGGGGGGCGGAGGGGGTCGTGCGAGGGATGTCATGGGACCTTGCCCATGGCTTAGCGAGCTCTCAGTGAAATTGAAATTCCTCACCCAGGGGAAAATATCGGTCGCATAGACAGGACTAATCCAGCATAAGGAATTTTTTTAGAAACCGCTGTGAAGAGGCTGTGCCAATCAGCATCTGATTCTGATGTGACAGGCAAACCAACCAGAGTTAAGGTTCAAGGACCTTTTTATAAAGCAACATTCTCCAGCGTACACGCCCACAGAGAACCGATGTGTTCTGTATACAGAGGACCCAGCACCCTCTTGATGTTCCTGTTCCGAGATCCCCCGTAGTCTGCTCCCCACAGCAAGACAAATCCCTTTGTCAATGAGCCTAATTAGTGCCGCACTAATTAGTCGACTGAGAAAAGCATTTAACCTGCAGATAAGGAGTTATTTTGTCCTTGGTTTCTCTCCATCCTCGCTACAACGGAGGACTCTCCAGTTTTAATGGGCCATAAATGAAATCTCCAAACGAAATTCCCACCCCCGGCTTCTTACACCAAGTACACAAAAAAACGTCTCCACACTGGAGAGAACAAAAGTACAAAACCAAAGTTTCTATGAAATGGCCTGGCTCAGGCTGAGAGCTTTGATTGCAACTGCAGAGTTGAGAACGCCCAGTCCCGGCGCGCAGCGGCTTGCTGCTCTAATCAGAGAGCGGCTCGGCGCTTTTCCTCCGGCCCGTGACATAGCAGTTCAGTTAGGGACAAGGCGTAAAGCAGTGCCCGTGGGATAACTTATCCTGCAGGGACAAAAGGGCTCAACTATTCCACAGATTCTTTGGCAAAGTCTGTCACATTTTTAAAAGGCATTCATTGTTCTAATGCAACTCCAGTGAGTTTCTAGGCACAGGGGTGGACAGGCAGAAAGTACTGAGGTATTGTAGAGGGAAGAGGATTTTTCAGAGACAAGCAACTAACTGCAAATATATATTACAGTCACTTGTATTGGTGACTGGTGTGTACACAGTATTCACATAGAGGGCTTTACAATATAAAACATACAAGCAATGCGTATACCACAAGAATACAAGTTGCCTTAGTATTCATTTCGCAAAAGGGCTGAAACAGGATAAGTTACATAACCAAACAGCGTGTTGTCCAATACTAACATGCAGCTGTTATGTGAGGAAGAGGTTGATGTAGTCACAGCATTCCCAGTCACAATCAGAAATTCCCCAGTGATGCTGGGAGTAGGGGGAAAAAACGGCATGAAATTGGCTTTAATTTCACGCGGCAGTGAGACTAAAACAAAATCAGGACCCGGGTCTTCTTGGCAGTGAAAGGGGCGGGAGAAGCGGTGTGATGCACAGAGGAGCAGGAAGGGGGCGACAGAGAGCTCATAAATGCGGGTGCCGGGGGATAGTGGTGTTCGTCTCAAAGACAGGCTTCTACAGGGTGTTAAAGAGGTAAGAAAATCACACTTAAATTGCAAATAGCCTTTTCTTTCAGATTAAAAAAAAGAAAGAAAACCTTACTGAAATTCAGCGGAATGAAGTTAAGCCGTTTTAAGCTACATAAATATACTAACGACTGTTAAATCATGCATTTAAAGAAGCTGTGTTGTTGCTTCAGGTTTGTGGTGTTTGCCATCTTAGCTCCATTAATAATAATGCAAAAACTAAAAAATAAGTTCAGTTCTGTCTCCTTAAGTTCAGCATACACCCTGTGGGCTTCTTCCACCTACAACTACTGACTTTCAAAACTGGTGCTAACTCAGTTTAGATGTTCAATGCACATCACTCACATTTAGAATTAGAATGCCCATAAAACTGGCCTCACCTCAGAACATTAAAGTCCCAAATGAACAATGTGCGAAAGTCAGAAGACACTCCGGAGTACCAAATCTTAACTGGCCCTCTAATCAAGCCTCGAGTGGAACAGAGCCAGCAGAAACAGCTGCTTTAGCACACCCGATCTGATTTTCAGCTTGTCGACAGTGGGGACTGTGTGGAGACTCATAAGACACTGAAGGTACTTGTCTTTTATTTATTCAGGGCTTTTTGTTTTGTCAAAGCACCTAATCTAGACAAATTTGGGATGCCCTCCTACATAACTTTGGAGACGGCTACCATGGCAACTGGGCAAAAAGGATGGTTGACGGTCTGCTGGGATGGATGCAGGTGACATGACAGGCAGCACATGGGACAGAGCCAAAACCCTGTAACCCCTAAGAACATTTAAAGACAAACCTCATTAGGGTATGCCACTATAAGCTACTCTCCTCTGGCTACAATAGCTAAGTTAAGTATCTTTAATGGTTTTCATTGAGTCGCCCCTGGCTGTCGTCGCATTGGCACATTCCCCTGCCATCTGATGTCAGTTTGTCAGTGCCCGTGGCTGTGGCTGTGGCTCTGCATGGGGGCAAGGTCTCGCACCCCGGCTACATTTCTGCAAGTTTTGGGAATTTTCTCCCAATTCAAATGAGACAGAATCAGCAGCGGATCCACTTCAGAACCTCTGCCTTGTGTATTATCACACGGATCACGTTGAGTTTGATGCTTAGGAGGAGGGGTGGGATGGGGGGAGTGAATGACGTCTACATTTGAGCCTGTGATTCATATATTGGAACGGCATTAAGTTTTTTCCTCATTAAGCTTGACCTCCTAGATCCTTCCTCTGGCATTCCCACTCAGTATCTCTGTCATTCCGTGGACTCTAATCTTTTGTCCTTCTCTCTTTTTATACACGGATGGAAAATCACTCCATCACTGCTAGTGGTCCTTTTCTTTTTGAGGGACAATGAAGCCCAGGGTGAACGTTTGTGATTGGGAACAATGGGGAGGAGTGTAGAAGGGTCATTTTTAAGGAGTCTGCAGAGAAGGGGAGAGCTTTGGGAGTAGCTGACCATGACGGGGGCGGTGAGAAAACTGATAGAGAATGCGTCATGGTTGGAAAGACAGCAGTGAAATGCTTTGTTTGGGGCTGGGGGCCAGAGATTATACTGATGGAAGGGAGACATCGATAGCTGCCCAAAACTGTGACGGCTTTTGATGTCACCTAAAGTGTGCGTATGTGTAATCTGTGAGTGTATGTGTGTGCTTATACATTTCTTGTTTGTTTGTGTATGTGTGTGTGCGTTTGCTTGCTGCAGTGAGCCACAGGGTCTGCGAATGCTAATTATTTTAACATGCAATGGAATTCAGACTCCAGTCCACTTCAGCTAACACTTATGAACAGATCCTTTGGAACCACTTTTGAGAAACACACTAAGAGCACGGACCAATCCCATTCAGCCACTTTCTGGGAATTCTCATGTAGGTCACATGCACAGAGAAAAATCTGACCTGAGACCTTAATCCTATTTAAAACTCCATCTCAATCCATTCCTTGCTCTTGTGCACTTTAGTTTAATGTTGTTGTTGCTTTTTTATTTTTTAAATCAGCAGAAAAAAAACCTTTCCCAAACCCACCAAAGCATACCGCTTGGTCCATAATCTTCATTGAATTGAGTAAATCTTTTGGATTGGATAATCTGCCCTGGGTAGAGAACCAAAGCAAATGGAAAAAAACACAGAAGAGTATAACCTTGTACAACCCCAACCGAGACATTTCAGCACTTACTCCGGCTACAGTACCTTGGATCACCCCAGTCATAATGTGGTCATCATTGGGCAGGTTGGTCAGCAGGGTGAAATGGATTCATATGCTATGTCGATACAGTGGTGGGAGTTTAGAACAGATAACTGTAGGGAATTTGCAGTAATGTACAAACCGCAGTCACCGAATGCACATGTTGATTATCCGTTTAATATACTGACACACACACAATCTATTCAGTTAATAAACATCAACACATTTCTGCGCAGAAAACTCGCCGAGCTGCCAGGAGAACCCAAAGAACCTGGCGGAAGTTTTTACAATTGTAGATTTTTGCCTCTGTAGCCATTCCACTGGGTCCGCACCCTTTGCCGCACAGTGTGCCATGGTTAGCCGTGGAGGATTTCTACCCTCGTCAGTCCACAGCGTTCGGTGGCTCGGCAGACACTCTTTGCCACAGCCAATCCCATCTCCCAGTATTTTATACTTCATCCGCTTATGTAGCGGGAAAATTGCCCAAGCAATTCACTTTAAGGAACGGGGGTAGAACTGCAGTGTCCCTCCTCATATTTTAAACCTGCAACGTTCTGGCTGAGGAAGGCTCAGTTCCTGAATCTCTGTGCTGCTGGCTAGCCCGTTTTAGGGCCGTTTGGGATGTGTGTGGGGGGGCTGGATGTGAAATAAGAGTGACAACATCCCTGCTCCGGCTCAACGTTTTTTCTGGCACAAGGCCTCCCCAGACCAGATCTTCAGACTTTTTCACCCGTTACCGTTTATAGTCTAATTACCTGCCGTCTACAGCAGTCTGGGAATGTGCTGCTGGCTGCCGGGAACGGGAAGGAAATCTAGATGAGGGGTTCAATGGCGGCAGACCACAAATGATCCATCATTAACTTTAATGCTGCCATTTTAGCTGGTGAATATTACTACAGCAAGACCGCATATTACCAGCGTAAAAGTGCTGCTGACAGCCTACACTTCAAGTGTAGTAGGGCCAGGTCATCCAATCTGAACTGCACAAAAACTGAAACTTATTAGGAGAATGCTTCAATGTGCTAGCTCAGGCAAAACTCTTACATGGAAAATCCCAAAGATAAAGACACCTCTTATTAATAATTGAATACAATTATACAATATTATGCATGAGTAATACCATCGGTTGAAAGACTGTTTTAACATCTCGAATCAATGGTCTGGGAAGGGTTAGTCATTTCTAAATGGGGTCAATTGCAGCACTGAGAACCATGTCTTTGGGACCTAGAAACGCGATGAGTATCTCATCGACATCCATTTGCTTTGATGTCAAGACAGGCAGGCCTGACGTGAAACCATCAACGGCCAGCTTAAGATGAAGCTATAGTGAAGTTTTTACAGACCCCAAGCAAATCCACGTTTACTTCGTTCCCTCAGCTTCCCATTTCATGCAGAGGTGGGACCAATTCACTGTAGTGCAAGTCTTCACCTCCGAGTCTGAAGTAAAGTCCCAAGTCACGAGAAGCAAGTCAAGTGCCAAGTTACTTTATCAGTCAAGTCAAGTCAAAAAGTCTCAATAGAAAAGCACCCTATATCGAGTGCAAAGTATTCCTCTAATTAACAGGAGCACATATGTTTTCCACTGTTCCACAGTTACCAAGCTAACTAATGAATTTATAAATAAATGTATTGATTTCATTTGAATTTAAGTAACATTTTTCCCTAGCCTACTGGGCTTGCATGGGCCGAATTAAAAATAAAACAATTACTCTAGCTAAATGAGACATTTATAGGACTGCATTCTCCACTACTCCCATGGATAGATTATAGCTTGAGTTTGCATCAGTAATCTTTGAGCCTCATGCTTTTTACACAGCAACTCTCTTGTTGTTGACAACCGGGATATATGATGTGAAGGAAATGAATCGGACATGAATTGTGTCGCAATTGAATCTGAATCGACTCCCATTGGTTGTACGATTGGTTGCATGTCGTTGCTAAAGTTGTTCAGTGAAAAGCACTCGATCAGAAACATAGATAACATTTCTGCTTTGAAAGATATAGCTGTCGATAGCATTTGCTAGCCTATGTAGATTTATCGAGTCACCCGATGTCCATGTTAAGTCATGAGTCATAGATGTTCAAGTCCAAGTTAAATCCCGAGTCATAGGTGTTCAAGTCCAAGTTCAGTCACGAGTCATAGGTGTTCAAGTCCAAGTCGAGTCTCAAGTTGTCATTTTGTGTCTCGAGTCTGACTTGAGTCCACACCCCCCGCCCATTTGTTTCACAATCCAACACTGAAGCCTCAGATAATTTTCCTTTTAAAGGACATCAAGGCTGGAAAATCTTTCTCCAGCCGTGCATCAAAGCTTCAATAAAACCATACTGTCTCCTAAGACCCTGGGGCCAATGTGAAAAGGATTTCTGATAGGGAGGAGTAAATTTAATTTAAAATAAAAAAACAACAGAGGGCAGCTATTCTCTAGGTTCCGCAGAGAAGGAATACATCACTGACGTTCTCTATGACCATGTCCCTAACTGGCAATGTTCCTTTACTGAAAGCCAACTCCCAGCCATACGTCCCTGTACTGGTCCAGGTTCATCCCCCGAAACCAAACAGATTAGCATCTGCGTTCCAGAAAGAAAGGACGACATCTACACCGGATTTGTGATCTACATTAATCAGCCCTAAATGTGAAGGACCATTTCTCTGTAGTAATAAAACAACAATACTTCACCAGCTGTGCAGGAGTTCTCTTCGGTTTGACATGGCTTTGATCTTACTGTGCCTTTGTTGTGCTGCACAATGGCCTAGATAAATACATTAAATGTAGCCGTTGGGAACACAAGTGGTACTAAAGGAATGAATGAGCCACTCCAGAATCCAGCATGGTACGAAAAGGCACTGCGCTAGGGCACCATGTTGGACACAAAAAGTAGAATTTGAGAGAAAGGGTTAAGCTCCAATATCTGGCAGCCTGTCATTTCTGTGTTCCAACACAAGTAAGTCCTTAATGTGGCCCATGAAAAGAAAAGAAAAAAACTTAATATCAATATTTACTCACACAAAGATAGCTTTTTGTTTCTTGGAAATGCATTACTGCATTTTACAATCAGGGCATTCTCAATGGGAGTGGAAGTTGTTGGCAACTTATTTGGCGTGAAAAGTAGGAAGGCATGCGAAAAAAGAATTAGCAGCGCTAGCAGCCTCTTTTTGTTCAATTTCTTGAGGACCATAATGTGCTGTAGTCTGAAACAGCGACACATCGCTGAAACATCACTGTATATTACAGAGAACGGGGAAAGGCAAGTACAGGTCTGGTTATCATTAAATAAGTCTTAAATCATCTATCAAAATCAGAATCCCTTTCATGAGCTTATTTTTCTCCCCTGCGATCAGAACGGGTAGAGCACCGTTTTTCATTCCTGGTCCTGGAGAGCCACAGTGAGTGCAGATATTTGATTAACCTGAATCTCTATTGCAGCAGTTATTGTCTTTATTGAACTAACTAATTTCTCCCAATACTGGGGTAATCTGTCGGCTAATTTAAGAAAACTGGAAGATTTGCACTCACTGCAAGGACAGCCCCCCAGGACCAGGAGTTAAGGCAAGTGGGGTAGAGCATTTGCTGGAAATGATACCCCAAGAAAGGCTCGACTAGATTAAAGGGGCCCTTGGCTAGAGCAGGTCCCAGAGAAAGAGGTTGCAAGTACAGACCCCAGGGCAAAAACTTCATGACCATGGTGGGTTTGTTGATGGCTAAGTCCCAACTCAAAATCTAGTGGGTCTTATAGACATTAGCACCGCTGTATTTTGGGCAAAGATAAGTTTCAATCAATGATTTTTACAGATTTTTATTAAATTTCTCAAATAAAATCTTACATATTATCTGCAACATGAGCTTTCCACAGCCAATCACATGCAACCAGCACTAAAGCTCAGAATTTAAGAAAGTTTCCAAGATAAGAATAATGAAACCTTCATGTGTTGCTTAGGAACAGAAAGGGTTATGAGGGTTGAACTTCTATTTGGCATAGTTCTTACAAGAAAGTATGTTATTCATCCTGACTTGATTATCATTGGGGTTCGGTTCAACCTGTGCTCACACTTTGGGGGAAGTGTACAGAACTCTACCAAGTGGAAGAACTTTATAGAATTGTTTGAAAGACCACAGAGCGAACCCCGCCCCCGCATTATTATTAAACAAAACATTGTAATCGTTTATGTAAGTCCACGTAAAACCATTTGGTTCTGTTTGGACACAGAAAGCCTTGATTTTAACACTGGCCGTGTGAATAAAAGCAGTTGAAACAACGCTCTGGGAACCTGATCACACCTAGAAACAATGAAGAACAGTCACAAAACAGCACTTTATGTGCTCTGACTGTCTGAAGACAGTGCGACATTTTCCACACAGACGAGGACAATATCAGATATGGGTCATACTGTACACGTGTGCATGCATAAATCTATACAGATATAGATTTATATACTATACAAATTTTTTCTATACAGTTCTGTCACCACAGTATCATTTTGCAGTAGCTCACTGCAAAAAAAAAAAAAAAAAGATTACATGATAATCAAAAGCGTGCTGTGCTCCAGCAACCAACCTGTGGGAAACCATACATTTTCATGACAAGTCATACCGGTTGTATTTATGAAAGCCCCGTTTTCCTCCTGGCTGTATTTGGAAGCATTATCAGCGCTCCCTCCGGTGGATTTTAAGCAGGTAGTCTATATCAGTAACAAAGTACACTGTGTCTTTTGTAGTCAAGCAGCAAAACAAAAATATAAAAACGACTTCAATAATCTAACGTTGGGAAAGAGGGAGAAGAGGTTGGGGAAATGCCGTGAGCAAGGGGGTAGGAGTGTTACTCTCCAAAAAAGCCTTGTTGTTAAGCAGCCAGGCCAAATTCGGAGATCCGATCTACAACGGCCCACACGATTACCCGAAATAGGGAACAGTGGGAGGACCAATCACCAAACATGTGGTCTACAGCCAACAGCAGACCAAAAAGGTCACGCGGGGGGAGCAATAGAGGAAATGAACCAGTAAACAGGGCTGGTTAACGTACAAGGCATGTCACAGGTATTTGTACCATTGAGCAAAGTTAACCAACCAGGGATATTTTAGCAAACATGAAGTTTGAGAAAATGGTGCGTGTTACTTTAGGGCACCTTAGCGGCAAGCAGCAATTAGTATAGCAAGACACCAAATAACCTTTTGTTTTCTTAAAAAATTAAACTTTTGTGCCTTGCTTGTTTCTGTTATGATCATGTATTTAAAAACGTAAATGGCTTTCAGATGCCCAGCCTCAGCATGAAACGTTGAAGTGGTTCCTAAATCAACAGTGGAAATCCTTTTGTTCTTGACACGGTCTACGCAAGAGGAAAGTTTAAAGCATACGAATCCATCTGATGAACTCCCATCTGGACGAAAGCTGTAAAAATGGGGAATGCAAGCCTTTTAAATCACGTGAAATTGGTGTTTTCTCTTATTAATCAGAGCATGTAAAATCCAGGGTAACTGACTAAAAGATATTTTCACAGATGGTTCAACGTATCCTAACAATCAGACACGCAAACACCTGCACACACTGACGCACAAATTCATTGTAAACTACTCAGGTCTTCTTAATGCCTCACAGAAGACGCAATGCCATTTTCGTTCCCGATCTGCTGAAATGATCAATCCACTTTTACACTAATTTGGGACTCTGTCCATCTGCCTCACCCACTTGAGATTTTATTCACTCTTAAGTCTGCGAACAGACAAGCTTGAAGATTATCTGTTCAAAATGGAGAATTAATCCCAGCGAAGACTCTGTGCGATAAATCAGCCACCACACCCCAATCCTGCATTTCTCCTTCAGAAACCAAAAAAAGGAAGTGGCTTTAGGCTCTGCTGCGCTGAAATTCAGAGCATATCTCCATTCCATGACCATAAGAATTCAGTACCATTCATCGCCATTCAGACAGACATGAGCACATAAATGCAATGCCGACGCAGTCTAAATTATAATGTGGAACGGTGTCTGCCAGGAAAATCACTGCCAACATTACTGCTTTCAGGGAAGTCACAAAACTGCTTGATCTGCTCGCAAACTTCTTGGGTAGAAAAGGTTGTGCCAGATGGAAATATCCACTTGGAATGTCATTTAATCTGGCATAGGCGCTCTATCTGCAAACTCTAGGACAAGACACATAAGACAACGCAACACACTTCCTGTGTGCTTTTAATGGGGTGCCTTGTGTGTAAACTCAGGTGCTTTCACACAGCCACGACAGTGCAAATTAGAAGAGAAACACAGTTCGCATGGACATTAGTATGAATTATCTAAATGAGTAAAGGCACTTGCACTGCGAGAAAGGTCAGCAAATATGCATCAAATTGCTGTATACCATGCTGGCAATTTAAGCGGTAAATGGTATGATGAAAGCTACCTGTCCTGCCTGGGATTCATATCAATTTTCATGCAAAGCCCAGGAATGAAACTGCTCAGAAAAGGGGGGGGGGGGGGTATGAGACTGGCAGCTTTAGAACCGAGCAGGATTTTATAAAATCCTTCTGCAGAAGCCCATTAGAATTCAGTTAAAGGATTGTGTGTGTGTGTGTGTGTGTGTGTGTGCGCGTGCATTTCTCATTACACAAGGCTGTTAGAAGCTCTAACTATTTCTGCCTGCACGATTATAATAATGTATTTTGGTGCGTAGCCTGTGGAGCCATGTCTACTGGCCGACCTGTACCATAAAAAAGCCCTGGAGACACAACCACTGCCAGGGCCAAATTGACACAAAAATGTGTTTAAATGAAACCTTATAAAAGTGAGTAAAACAAGCAGATGTCTCATACTTGTCATTTTAAAACCTATTAGATGTTTCTCCAATTCTCTTTCCACCTCTCTCTCTTAGAGGTGGAAACGTGGACATTTCCAAGATGACCCAAATCTCAGCAGGCCCCAGCGGGGAACAGAGAATGTTGGGAAACAGGAAGGAGCCTTCGACTTGAGTTTCGCTGTACTGGACCTCGAACAATGGTTCCATTCAGAGCTGTTTCAGCAATCCACCCTGGAAACATCTGGATACATTTGAGCTTCGGCACACGAAACGTTTCGGTCAACGTGCCACACCTCTATCAGCACAGCGGGAAAAAAATCTTTACAGTGCACTGTTTGATGGACGATCGAGGCAAAACGCATGCAAAGTTGGGTTGCTAAACAAAACCCCTTGATTTGTTTGAACATCACGTTGTCCTATGTCAGTTAATGACAATGTGCAATCTCCAAGTGGACAATGAGCGCCGTGTCCTCTTGAGAATTAAGCTGAAGGTCTGCAAAAAAAACATTTCTGCAGACGCGGAGATAAAGCTCAGCAGATGAGCGCTGGCCCCTTGCCGTATGCTAGGAAAGCCAATAATAACAATAATACTTCCAAAATTTAAACAAAACAAAAAAAAGGGGAAAAATCAAGCATTCTCCGACCAAAGCCAAACGTTTGCGCTAAACCAAAGAGATAAATGCCTTTAAAAAGTTAGACCTTGGAAGAACGGTGCAGACACAAATAATTGGTCCTCGTGTGGAGTGTTGCGTAAAGACGACAAAGCGGAGTTAAGGGCACCCGGCGAGGATTGAGAAGGTGGAGGAGGAGATTGGCTGATCTCAGCCCATCCAGCCAGGGTGTCCATCCAGCCTCCGCGTTCTCCCAGGAGTGGTGGGGCGCGTGGAGGCGAGAAAGACGGAGCGTCTCATCTTTCAGGAGAGGCGCCATGGAAACAAGGCAACCACTGTGCCTCTGGGTTACAACAGAGCTTGCAGTGCCGTTCATTCCATCCGTACCACTGGTGAAACAATGGGGCATCATGCTGTTTAACTCCGTTCCAGAGAGAAGAAAGATTAAGAGGCGAATCAGGATATACAAAGAAGCCAATTAAAATAAAATCCAAATAATAAATAATTTCTCCTATTAAAATGTATGGCCACTGTGGTCCTTTCTGGGGACAATTCTTACTGAACTTGGTATTAGCTGTCCATTTAAATGTTGACCATACAGTCTCCATTGAAAATGCATTAAAATGAGACCCCCCTCTGTGTGAAAATAGAAATTAATATCAGTCTCCATAAAGCATACTCCCAAATGTCTCAGTAAGGTCACAAAACTTTATTGTTACGTTATTGGTTTACGAATTACTCTGAATCCTATTTAAACCACTTAACACATGAACTAAAATAGAACCGAGTGTTATTTAACAGGCAGCGCAGGACACTGTCTCAATCGCTCCTCCTGTAGCTATTGCTACAGATAAGTATTCCAATAGTTGTACGCTGCAGTTTTATTTACTTTATTTACCAAATTCAAACTGAATTCAACCTTCTACATTAACACATACACACCCTTAAATGTGCGGGCTACTCAAAGTTTCTCTTTTAAGTCCTTATCGCCTGGGAGACATTTTTAAAAAGGAAAGAGAAGAAAATGGGGTGTAGCGTAGAAGATGGTGTAGAAAAACCTTTATAGTGGCGTCGCTATAAGGCTTAGCAACAGTGTAAAACGATGAGGCACGGAACAACAATAAACAACATTAATGGGCATTTGCTAAGTTTTAAAAACACAAAAGGACAGCACTCTTGTTCCAAGGTCACCGCATTCCGGGGATGTATCAGTTTGGACCTGGGGAAGGAATCCAATTTGTGTCCCCCCCTCTCAGCAGAGCCCTGCGCTCCTCTATCCGCTCATCCTGCTCGTGTTGTCAAAATGAGAATGGGGTCGTGCTGGGGGGGTGCAGACTGCAAAGGAGTCTCCGCTGTGTCAGTCTGCCCCTCCTGTGTGCGACGCGGGGCGTAGGCAGCGCAGAGGCAGGCCCAAACAGGCAAACAAACAGGCCCAGACAAAACCTCCGGCTGGCTCCCGCTTTCATCCGCGCCATCAGGGATCGCGCTTCAAAGTGATGCTGAGGGCTTAAAGGAAAAAAAACCAGACCGGCAGAAAGAGAAAAGGATGAATATGTATGAGAAAATGCGGGGGTTCAATTAACAATCCTCGTAGGGGGAGTCCTGATTTGAGCGGGGCGGAGGGATGCGTGTGTGGGACCTCCGGAGTTTTTCAGGGAGGTGAAAGTCTGGGAAATCTCTGTGAGAATCACCGAATGCCATTCTTGGGGGTTTTTTTTCCCTCTTTCTTCCTCTTTTTCGACATAAAGGTGTAGAGAAGCAAGCTCTAATTGGAGCGTCTGAAACTTTTTTTTTTGTGTGTGCCCGTGAGCGTTAACTTGACGGCGGTGTGGCGGGGCTCGGGAATAGCCACGGTGTGTGAAGGGGGAAGGCCAGCTCATGCTTCGTCTGCCACCCCGAGGACAGAGGGACAAACGCTCTGCAGGGTGAACAGCGTCTCCAGGCTCAGTCACCTCCGCACGGGAGGGGCAACTCCCAGAGTTCTCAGGGGAGAAAGAGGAGGAGATGAGAGCAGAAGAGCGCGCGGGGCACGGTCTAAGAGAAGGCCATCCATGTCCAGGGCTGACTGACTGCCTGCCAAGGCACACCTCCGCACTGACCCAGGGTCAAAAGGAGGACTGGGAAAACAGGATTACTGGTCCCACAAGCAGACACCATGAGAGGGCACATGGCAATCCAAGGCGTAGTTTTTATTTTTTATTTTTTTTAAGAACCATAAAGCAATTGGATTCAATAGAAGTCTGTGAAGTGCAGAGAGAGGATAGCGGATCCTTCCACTTGGCCTCCTGTGATGAAGTTTCACGGGCTGAATACCAATGGCATGCGCCGGGCCTCTGGAGCACGGCAGGTCCACAGGGATGTGGGCTTAGTTTTGAAGTTCAGCTTTGGCTCGCGCCCACCTCTTTTCTGCGCCACTCTCTGCCAAGGCAGAGACTTCCGTTCTTCCATGGTTCTGTCTTTGACTTTCGCATGCCAGCGAGCGATTTCCTGTCACCATATGGCTCCCTCCCGCTGTGCGCCCCCCTCCTCCGGTTCCACCATATGGCAGGAAGCAGCCGGGATGCCCGTCGCGGACGAGAGGTGAAGAAGACCATCTTTTAGCCGTCTCAAAATGTTTTTCACGTGTGTTTTGTCGAGTAACTAATACAAATGATGTTACAAGTTATTTTAGTCGGGTGGAAGTCGATGTTCAGTCGAGCAGTTTTTGATATGATCGTACAGAATTTACAACACTGCACACAGAAGTCTGGTAGGAGGGAATGACCCACACAGTAGAAAAACTCCCAAATTTTCCATATCCAATTTTACATATGAAAATAGAAATCACCAAGAGAAAACGAGTTATTCTCAACATGGGATATGAACTTGGACCCTTCCAGATACAAATTAAGTTTGATGATTAATTCTGTTTGCAACTACTCTCCTCTTACAAACCGAAAACATCCCGAAATGTCCTTTCCTCATCATTTCCATCAGATCCATTAGAGAGCTGCCACCCGCTCCCTCAGTTGTGTTTATGGGTTCTTCATCATCGTCACCTCATTTTAACAGCTTTCACAACTGCATCCTAAATATGCCTGTCAAACATAATAAATTAACCATGGTTACACAAAAGGTTCCCTGTCGCCACAGAATCACCATGAATGGGACTCAGAAAATATATCATCCCACTGTTTACTGACAGCAATCCTCTTGGCAAATATACACTGCTGGAAATCCATGTCCAGTCCCTGTGGTCTGACAAAAAATGGCTGGGTAAACATCATAAAACAGTAAAACATCCCCACTGACGTGAAGAACAGAAACAAAAATCTCCAGGATTGGGGCTACTGATATCCGGTCCCGATATATTCTTGTATGGATATATCCATAGTTAATGTTTAAATGAACTTGCATATTTCTTAGGTTGAATTCACCAGAGGAATTTCAAGTCTCAATTTTGTGTCACCATTACAGTTGTGTATGGAGAGTTTTCTTTTCTTTTCGTCTACGGCAACTTCTTTTGCCAATCTAGCTGGCCTGCCAGTGTCGAGAATTTGCTTCTCCCTGCGTCTATTCTGATACAGAACAAACAGAGAGAAACAAATGGTTACGTGAAAGACATTTCTCAGGCACAGAGAAACAGCTGGACCGGATAAATAAGTTGAGAGGAAGAATTTTATTTAGACTGAATGGGAGGCCCAGAGCCAATAGCAACCCTGAAACCCTTCCTTACCGAAGGATTACGATTGTCCTGATCACTCAATCCTGAAAGGTTGTACAGAAACATCCTGTGTGTCGTTAAGTTTTAGGTTTCTACCATATTTGATTTTTTACAGGAAAAACGGCTGAGCAGAATTTCCATTCGTATCGCACTGAATTATGCTGAACCAAAGCAGTCTACGACCAAGCCTTCAGTAACGACGGCTTTAATGGCCGTGGTTTTGAGTGCATTGAAAAGTTGTTATTCGCTCTACCAATGTGGAAAAAAACGTATTTTTCTCTCAATCTTATTTTCTCTGTCTCAAATGACCCAAAGCCTCCTTCTGCCCACGCGCAAATTGAGCAGTCCATCTTATTCTCTGCGCAGTGCTGAAGGAGGTGTGTGTTCCCACAGTTTACAGTCCACTCTTTACGCAGGCACAAACAAGACAGCCAATGCTGGGTCCTTGAGGTGAAATGTGTCATTCACTTGACGCAAACACAGGACTTTCCAAGTGTACTTGCCATGGTATGTGCCCGCCATTTGTTTAACGCCGAAGACCTCACATATATTCTCCTTATTTTACAAACTCTCCTTCTATCTCTTTTAATCAAAACACCTCCACTAAACCACAACAGGTCTTAAAACATTTTTTTTTAACCCTGAAATAATAATCAATAACGAGTTTTCAAAAACGTTCTGTCGGTAGAATGTATTACCTCAAACATAAATAGAAGCAACACCCACAATGTTTCAATTAGCGGTTGAAGCTGCAGAGCTGGAATGAACTCATTTAGTGTCCCAGATCAGTTTGTCCTGTTAAAACGTTGGCAGAGACTAACCACAAGACACGGAAGGCACGTTCCATTATACACCTGCAGATGATACCCTTTCATCCAGAGTGCACCTCACAAGTATAACTATCCAATGCAGCTGGGTGTCCACAGAAGAAGCCCTCACTTGGGGCTACAGCAGAAAGGACACTCCAGGGACCTGCACACTTCTGCTCACAAGTTCAGCTCCAGGATGATTAAAATGCAGGAATTGCCACATTCCCTCGGAGTGGGGTTCAGATTTACAGAAAAAGTCATGCGTGTATTAAAGATTCTTCTGTGTTCTACATGACTCCGTGGGTGTCTTTGTCTGCGGCTCACAGCGCTGCAGCAGGGATAAACAGAGCGAGTAAACAGAGAGGAGATGATACAAACAAACAGGGGAAAGACAAAAGGGGGGTCTTTGTGTGTGTGTGTGAGTGTGAGTGTGAATGTGTGTATCTGTGTGTGTGTGTGTGTGAGTGAGTGTGAGTGTGTGTATCTGTGTGTGTGTGTGTGTGTGAGTGTGAGTGTGTGTATCTGTGTGTGTGTGTGTGTGTGACTGTGAGTGTGTGTATCTGTGTGTGTGTGTGTGTGAGACTGTGAGTGTGTGTATCTGTGTGTGTGTGTGTGTGAGTGAGTGTGAGTGTGTGTATCTGTGTGTGTGTGTGTGTGAGTGTGAGTGTGTGTATCTGTGTGTGTGTGTGTGTGAGACTGTGAGTGTGTGTATCTGTGTGTGTGTGTGTGTGTGTGAGTGAGTGTGTGACTGAGTGAGTGTGTGTATCTGTGTGTGTGTGAGTGAGTGAGTGTGTGTATGTGAGTGAGTGTGAGTGTGTGTATCTGTGTGTGTGTGAGTGAGTGAGTGCATCTGTGTGTGTGTATGTGAGTGTGTGTATATGTGTGTGTGTAAATATGTGTGTGTGTGTGAGTGAGTGAGTGTGTTTGTGTGTGTGTGAGTGTGTGTATATGTGTGTGTGTGTGCATGTAAATATATGTTTGTGAGTGTGTGTGTGTGTATATGTGTGTGCGTGTATGTGTGTGTGTGTGTGTGATTGTGAGTGTGTATGTCTGTGTGAGTGAGTGTGTGTGCGTGTGTATGTCTGTTTGAGTGAGTGTGTGTGTGTGCGTGCGTATGTCTGTGTGAGTGAGTGTGTGTGTGAGTGTATGTGTGAGAGTGAGTGTGTGTGTGTGCGCATGTAAATATGTGTTTGTGAGTGAGTGTGTGTGTGTGTGTGTGTAAATATGTGTGTGTGTGTGTGTGTGTGTGTGTGTGTGTGAGTGAGTGTGAGTGTGTGAGTGTATACCTTCCGGTTTTCAAAGCACAGTATGCTATGAGGTAAAAAGAGGGAGTTTTTAAACCCGGCATGACAACGGTGCTTTGATAACCTCTATAACAAACACACAATCCCTTGCAACTGTATAGTGGTATCTAGGTTGGTTAGCCCAGTTAGTCTCAGATCAGGGCAGAAATGAAATGAACACTGAACTTTTCTCTCTACTGTGTTTTATTAAGTGACTGGTAAGAACCGGTGGCAATAACCTCTCAGCGTGCAAGTTCAGTGTACTAGCTCACTAGACGCCATATGGTACGGTCATTTGCTGCTGCCAGCTGTGCTAAGTGGAAGTCTGTAGGGGACAGCAAACTTTTGCATTGTACTGATGTTTACGTTTTTTTTAAAGCTGTCTATAGAATGAAGCGAGCACAGACATTCACACCTCTCTCCCTTCCCCCTAATGACATCTGCTCACCAGCCAAAAATCCGGCAGAGAGCCTGATGTGAGGATCAGGCTGACTGTATCTCAGTGTCCCACAGGGGAGGGGGGGGGGGTCACACAGACCCTCTTGTCTGCCTGTCCCGAAGACAAATGAAGAACCCCCCCTTCGATCACGGCTAACCAGAGGCAGGGGGGAAGCAGGAGGAGGGGACATCTCTACACACAGACCCCTACTGTATGTCCGCCATCACATCTGTCACTACGTAGCTCTGTCACATATCTGTAGTTCTGCCTTTCACGCCTCTCTGACCGATTCAACATCGGATACATTTATCAACCTCAGCAGAGTAGCTGGTGGGAGAAAATCTGACATTTTGCCCTTTGCAGCTCGACAGCACCCTGCTGCGTAAATGATGATTCAAAATGCTCAGCCCTCAGCAGCCGTCAGCATTATACAACCAATCCTCTGAATATCCTCCACCCTCAGTCAATAACCGTCCAGACACGGGACAGGGCGCAGCTCTGAGCGATCAAACTACACCTATCCCACTGCCTCCATCCGTAAATGTCCTTAAGCCTTTGAAGTGCTTTGGGGTTTTATTTCCCTGTGGCTGGATGTCCCCCATCGCCTCAGCTGTGACACCGTTACAACCCCCCGTAAAGCCTTCCTTGTCTTAATTACCCCCTGGCCTCACTGTACAACCCCCGGGGGACATCGGCCTTTGTGTTTTCAGCAGGGGCTTGGCTATTTAATCAGGCTGGGGCGTGCCGAAGGCTACATTTTCTTGTTTTGGGAAACACGCACACACACACGCTCACACACACAAACACACACACACGCTCACTCACACACGCACGCGCACACACACGCGCACACCCACGCACACACACACGCTCACACACACAAACACACACACGCACACACAC
>JAOVYW010005995.1:28697-43511 GCA_025775045.1 Hiodon tergisus
AGCCCGGGCAAATTCTAGCGGACGCACGGCACAAATACACATATAACACGCACCCCACTTATGTACATTGAGACGCTTTCAGGCATTCAGGCGTGCATGCGCCACCGGTCAAATTGACCACCCTGCGAATCCACGTGGAGCCACACAGTCTGGACTCTCTGCAGCAGCTGTCCCTGTCCACCAAGTCCTCGTCACTGCTCCATTTCCCACAGCCCCTCCTGTCTCGGTCAGCCCAGGTCAACTCGCATGGGCCTCTGTCCGGGGCAGTGCAGCCTTGCCGGTCCCAGCATTGCGTTTCAAAATGCCAGCACAGGCTACATACCTGTCCAATTGATGACATCAATCCAATAATGAAAGCCAGCACACCAAATGGCGCCTCAAAGGCTGGAATCTCCCACTTCTGCTCCAGAGCCTGCATTGACCTAGGCTCCAAAAAATGTCCCGTCCTATAGTGCCTGTGGTTCTAAATAACTTCTATTCAACTTTAAATCATACCAGAACCCTCAGACAGTGCATATTTCTGTGATAGCTTCAGCACAACGCCTTTTCACCAGCGTGATATACATGCCAGCTAAATTGCCTCGCCAAAAGACAAATCAATGCCATCATTTTTGTGACGGTATTTTGGTGTGACATCTTGGCTCAGACGACATGAAGAGTAGGATTTCTAAAAACTACCCTCCAGATTCCCTAGGGCAGAGTACAAACTCACACTCATTCCTCCATTCTTCTGCATTGGTCTTCTTGCGTATGTTGCCTTATGTCCATTCATAGAATGTGTCAGAGAGACCAGCTAAGAGCTTATTTTGTACATCACAGCAGTGTCTTGTTCTGGATACAGACATCCACTTCCTTGGCTCTGAATCCCGTCCTCTGAGTCTCCCTACTTTTCTCTTTTCGCCTCCCTGCTGATCAGAAGTGTGACTCACAACAGGAGAATGTGGACTCCAATCTATGGGCTTCCCTTCAAGGTGGCGTTCACTGCCAGCACTTAACAAACCACGAACAGGACTCGTTCAGGAAAAAAAAACCTGTCTGCTTGGTTTTGATGATGGACCTAAATCTGGTGACGGTTCTTTTTTTTCTTCTTCTTGCTCGTTCGAATGATTAAAGGAAATTACTTTTCTGCTGGCCCCCCTCGCAGATTAAGAAAAACTGGCTCTGAAGTGGCGTTTTAAGCCGGCATGAAAGTGCCTTCCCCCTGTTGGGAAGGAATGTGGTATAAAAGCAACGTTGGTATGCTTTCCAATCCGACCGTGACCCAGTCGTTTTACAAAAAGTCAAAACATACAATGAGCCGCCGCTGGACGGTACTATGTAAGAGCGATCCCTTGCTGAGACCGGCCTGTACTTTTCTTACTCACACCACGCTGGTGGGAAAATCGCCCCACCACGACATATTAGATCCAGTGGTGTGGAACAATTGGCTGGCATCTGGGGACCTTTCTTCAGCGATCTGAAGTTGTGGGGGAGGAGAGGGCCTTGCTGCGGCCATGAGTGTGTCAGCAGCCGCAAGAACCGCGGTGGATTCGGTTTGGCGCGCGGCTCTAAATCCTTTCTCAGAGACAGAGATCTGGGGTAAAAAGAGCCGCGTCGGGGATTTAGCTGCCCTCCGTCCATTCTTACGTTTTACATCACGCCCCGGCGAGATCCGATTGTAAGCCAGAAGGATGCGCAATTTCAGCAGAAACAACACAGCCTTACCAGCACAACGGACCGAAATAACGCTTCCTGCCTCGCCACTTCCTGTTTGGCCTAGACAAATCCCAGCTGAAGCTCGACTTTTCACTCCACACTTTGTTGTCAGGCTGCTGAGTATCTCAGAATGGATCACAGGGCTACACCATAATCTCCCTCACTCTCCAACAAAATACAGAGCTAGGCACAAAAAAACGGGCATCCGGGGGTGAGAGTCAGGCAGGGACAAGAGGAGAGAAGAAATGGAACTAGAGAGGGACAGGGTGAGAGTAAAAACTATTAAAAACTCACACGAGGCTGTACAAAAATTCAGGAAGAGGGCAGAGATAGAAATGATCGGCTTAGAAACCAAAAACTTGTCTGAGTAACCGATTCTATATTCTACGAGTTCTCTCTACTCCTTGCAGACAGAACTGAAATATATGCAGCCGCTGGCCCTCTTAAATACTCAGCAAAGACGCAGAACCACATTACAGAAGAAAATGGTCAAACCTTTTAAATGCCTAAACCCTCTGACACCCTCGGGCTTTTGACGCGGATCAGGGTGTGTTTTCACACAAATACAGTGAAAACAACAAAACCTGCCCACCAACCTTTTGATCATCTATCGAGAAAGAATGTGAACAAGCGCTGAGGTCCCCCAGACATCAGCTGGAGGGAGGAGCAGGAAAAAAAAGACTTGTCACAAACAAGGAGGGCACTTATAATGTCAGGAATGAGTGCTGAGGCCTGTACCCCACAGGAGCGAACAGAAGGGAAAGAGTCCTTTAGAACAGGATTCAAACTGGATGTGAAACTCAGCATCCCACAATACACACACGCACACACACACACACACACACACATACACGCACGCACACACGCACACGCACACACAGACACACACACGCACATACACACACGCACACACACACACACACACACACACACACATACACGCACGCGCACACACACACACACGCACACACACACACGCACACACACACACGCCCCTCAGTATTACCACTCAGGACTTTGGAACATAATGGGTACAACTTCTTGAAAGGCAGCGTACTGGAGGCTCAATAACCTGAGGGCAAAGGCTGCGTCTAACTTACAGAATGGATACCGGTAACAGCTATACATCCCTACTTACATTACACCTAGTTAGCAAACAGTTCAGACTTTGACAGAATGTGTCAAAAATAAGGGAAATAACCCCAGGGGGAAATACATTTGTTATGCAAGGTAGACCAAAAGAGTAAAGCGAGTTCCTCTCCGTTTCGAGTCGGAGGCCTTCTAGCTAACTTCAGCACTAAATTGTAGTGTATAAAGCAGATGTGAGTATAGATCTCTCTTCCTACCGAGGTGTGTTTAGACAGGCCACCCGGAGCCGGCCCATGTGCGGACCCATGGGGAAAGGTCCAGACCTACAGACCGGCTGGATACCAGGCAGGTGCATGTTTTGTCCTTCCCCATCTTAACCTAAGGTCAGCGGTACCCAAAGGCGCAGCCCAGTCAAATCACAGGCAGCTCTGCCACTCAGTCTTCCCAAGCTCATTTCTCCCTGGAGAAAACACGTCCCTGTCAACGTCTATTTCTCAGTCCTGCTCAATGCTGTACGTGCCCTACTTTTACTCAAAACTCTGATGTTACAACAGGTCATGGATTCTGATGATCAGACCCCTCCCACAGGCCATTTTATTGGGTCGGAAGGCCTGTAATTAACAAACCTCTGTATTCTAATTCCATTTGAGCATTAAGGTGGATAAGCTCAGTCGCTGACTCACGTTTGCAGACCCCCCCCCCCCACACCTCCTGGGTCAGCTCGACAACCTGAGTCCAGACAGCGCTTACTTCCTCTCAACGGGGCCATGCCAGACACCCTCAGTGCAGGTAGCTTGCCAAACTACCCAGAGTCACCTTGACATAGCTTGGGGAGAGGGGCTTATCTTCATTAAGGTTTTCTCTTTAAAATAATCCCAGTTTTTTTAGATCAGTAAAACCAATTGTCATTTTTCAGAGAACTGCAGATGAACAAGCTTTTGGTATGAAACAGAAAGTTATTTCATTCCTCGGTGCCCCCTTGCCAGACACTTTACTGGGGGTGGGGGGCAAGCAAAAAACGGAACAACAGAACACTGGCTCAGTGCACCAGCGGTCAGACAATCAGGACCACCCATCAGACATGCAGCGCGGGGCTCTCATCGCGCCACAGGGGTTCCTTGCCACATCAGCCTCACGGTTCTGGGCACGACTCAGCACAGAAGGGCCTTGTCATCGCTCACCCTACTCCCCCAGGTTTTGTCTCCTCCGCTGTGCTAGTTCTCTTTTCTTTCCTTTTTATTGTCTTTTCCGCTCACCCGCTGTCTCCCACCGTCCGGCTCGCACAGGCAGGGGGAAAGGGGAGCCAGAGAACCCAGAAAATCTTTATTACTGGCAACCTGGGCTGGGACCTTTCATCTAAAACTGTGCTTGTCTGCAGTGTGTGTGTGTGACAAAGAGATAGCGCGTGAGTGTGCATTTGTGTATGTGTTTTAGAAGGCGCGTGTGTGAGAGAGGGTGCGTGTCTTTACCGCTGATATTTGGATTGAAACTAAATGTTCGCCTTTAACCTGTTCCTACATTCCACATCTTTCTACCTGAGTGCTGGGGAGTGTTAATTTTTTTTAAAGCTAAAAATTTAAGTGAAAGAAAAGAACATTTATTAATCTAAAAGACTAGGCATAGTTACAGGCCTGGCACAGAAGTCAATTTCATGAGACACTGTAATAGTTCAGTTCGAAAGTGTTTGACTGAATAAAATCTACTGAGAGGCTACTAACTACCATTAGAAATATAAATGGCTTGGATCATTGTTATCAGAAGAACAGAGTGGCTCTGTCTCAGGAAATCAAATTCATTCACTGAATGTTCTACGCCATTCTTAGGTTACACATGGTCACATGACCCAAAACACCTTTGTGGCAAAGCTCACCATACCCCCCCCCCCCCCAGAAGTGCAGGTTGGAAGCAAACTTAACTTGCCTGTTTACCCAGCCAGCCAGTGTCATCAAAACAAACGAACAAATAATGGCCTGCAGGCATGGAGCAAACTGCTTGGAGTCAACAACCATTTGCTTCCGTTCAGATGGCTAGCTAATGACAGAGCAGCTAAATTTATTTGTGTGTGTGTGTGTGTAGGTGAGAGAGAGTCTGAAGTTAATGACCAAGCTGGTGTAGCACAACACCCTAAAGTGGCCAAGCTGCGTGTATCCTCAGTAACAACTCTTACTCAGGAGAGCACGGACGAACAAAAACGGAAAGATGTGTAAACAAACACAAAAGCCCATACTCAGCTCAGACACCCCCTGTGGCCTGAGCCTGCAGCTGACGGTGCTTAAGGGGAAGGAATGTTAATTTTGAAATGTTCAGAATTTGGAACGTTCAGTGTGGTCTGTACAGTGGAGGCTCTATTGTTGAACCAATTCTCACAGAACAGACATAAGCTTGCGAGGGCAAGGAGAGATGTGTGGGGGGGGTGAACATAATATAGAGAGGGAGGGCAAAAGCTCATATCTCCCACATTCAAGCTGCTCAAATCTTTGACTCACCGCCGACGAACTGGATCCCCCCGGCAACACGCCCGATGGTGCGGGAGATGAGGTCGGAGACACAGCAACCCATGAGAGCGGTAAGGGCCACCAGCAGCAGCAGGCCACAGCCTACGCCCACCGCCACGGTGCAGATGCGCCACTCTAGGCTGGGGATGCCTTGGAAGGAGGCGTAGCGACCGCACTGCTCCAGCATCACCGTGGCCTGCCGGGCCTCGTCCCGCACCGGGTAGGAGCAGCGCCGGAAGGTGCCGAAGGACACGGGTTTACCCATCTGCGAGCCCAGCAGCCAGTACGGCATGAAGAAGCCCACACAGGAGGCCGCCGCACACAGGAGAGAAAGCAGCGCCCACACCATGCCCGCACACGTCAGGCTGGACTTCATGGCAGACCGGCTCTTTATGGTTTTATTCCTCCTCTTCAGTACACCCTTTCTTCAAAAGTTCCCTTTAAGTTGAAATTTTTATTGGTTCCACATTGGTATACAGAGCTACCACTAGGGCTCGCTTCGACTGTCCGTTGTCTGGTGATCCCTGAGGACAGAGAAGTTAAGTTACGTCACGTTGACAACATGGGCTGCGAATGGATATTTCATCCCGTAATCTATGTGTATGGTGGAACGCAAGTTTTAAAATATGTAATTTAAATACCAAATACCAAAACAAACACATTCAAAACCTAATTAACAACATGTAAGCCTCCAATGAACGTAAATAATACCAGGTAAACTTAACTTTGAAAATGCATAGATTGTAATACATCTTCAAATAAAATGCTCATCAGCCTCCACAACATCCTGGTACAACATCACGGCGGAGCGAATATCTAACTAAGGGAATGTTTGTTCCTCGTTCGCTTAAAAAAAAAAACCCGTTATGAGTGTTATGAGTTCATTCCTAGGCACAACAATCACGACTGCGTGACTTAACTTTTATTTCGTAACATAAATTATGCCAAAACATTTTTCAAGGCAGGGAATGAAAACAGAGCATGAAAACTTACATTGCCAATGCCTCTAACTGATGCCAACGCAATCCAGTGCATTAAAACAGCATTTGTAAAGTTTTAAAAGACGCGACTGTTATATAAAGAGGTCATCCAAGTATTTTCTACATGTAATAAAAAACTAGCGACTATGTAGTCTGATACAGAACAGCAATCCAGTCACTTTTTCTCCGCAATTTCGACCGTGTTTAGTATCATCCGAGCGCTCCCTTTCTGACTTCGTAGGCAGTAACGCACACGATATTGTACGGGAGCAGTGGGCAGGGACCAAGCAGAAAACACCTCCCTTCGGCCGACTATGCTCTGGAGGAGACCCTGTGTAAACATTCTTCAGGCTTCAGAGAATGTGGAGGTTAAAAGGGACGAGCGGCGTCAGCGCGACACATTGGTGAGGGAGCCTTCAATCAACGAATTCTCCGCCCAGGGGTTGGACTGACTTCGGTGGAGTCGGTGACATACGGTGCACGTGCACCGCCTGTCTGCTGAGTTCTGCTGGATGTCCTCCGACCCCCAAAACGTTTACACGCTTTAATCATGATAAACAAGTTCACAAATGATGCCACCTACTTCTGAAACAATATAATGGGGCCGGAATCCTGTGATAAAAAGAGTGCTCAAATCACTTTTCTTGTACAATCACGAATTTATTGCGAATATATGATGACTGAATCATTAAGCGCAACTGAATCATTCGTTTCAAGGAATAGGATCTCCCAGCAAGGTAACACGATATTTGACATCATCATATTTAACGTCTAACCACATCTTTAGACACGAGCCATTTGCTCAGAGTTAAATTACTTTCCTCTGGCAGACAAGGTATAATTCATAATGGTAAAAGTGGTTTATCAGTTATGTGAATTGTTTCCAAAAATGCATGAGCGTTCACGCTTCCACCTTTACCACATTCCGCTCGCGTGACAACTGAGACCATTCAGCTTGTCGGAAAGCCGTTTGTGAATCACGATGACCGGTCGTTTTGTCCTTGTCACGCTTTCTGGGAGACGACGAGAGAGGCCGTTAGAATGAAATGAGAAATAACAGTTGAGGGAAAAAGCAATCTCAGATAAGAGCAAATGAGCAATATTTGTCAATGGCGTTTGCCAAAAGAAAACGGGACTGATAGTATTTACCTGGATTGCTATATCACAGTTATCTACCAAATCCGTTTTTAACTGATGCAATGTTTACGTATTCAAGATGCAGAAACGTATGTACAATATAGATACAGCTCTCAGTGACGACGAATTATCCCTATTTCAAGAAAACCATCTTTGTCCTACGCATTCTATTTGACATTGGTCTCAAACAAATGCAGAATAAAGCATCATCGTTTTAAATCAATTAAAATGTATGTTTAAGGGAGTCCCTTTAGACAGACACTGTCTTTTTTAGCACTGTGGTGAACGGAGCAGAGAGCCTGGTGCACGTTATTCTTGGAGCTATCTGGTTGCCTTCACACCTGTGGGGGTGGGGGTCGCACTTGACCCGTGCCGGGGCAGGAGTGGAATTCGCTGGTGAACTAGGTGAAGTGAGGGAGAAGCCTGTAGCTATTATACTGCACAATGTAATGCTTTGGTTAACTTCAAGTGGGGGTACTTAATTTGAAAAGTAACTCAAATTAGTCACGGAGTAGATGGGTTTTTATCATTTAAAAGACTATATATTATAACAAATTACCTTGGGTCAGAAGTGATCTGCAGGCTAGGGGTGCTGTTTTTGATGGATGTGTCCATCATTCAGTCAGTGTTGATTCTTCGTGACAGGGCTGTGTTACCGGCAGACTTGGGTTGGGGGAACCACCAGCTCGTTGCACTCTGTGTTTGTACCACAAAAAGAAAGTGGGAACCATCTTTTTTCACCTTTTTTTTTATTAATCGAGTGACTCCTGTCTTCATGCAGAAACTGTAATGTTCACAACAAGTTGTTTCTGGGTCACCACGTTCGGTAATCGCTCGGATCCAAGATTTTGGTTTGGTCAGAGTGTCAGCTCTGGGCGCTTAAAAGCTTCAGTCACACACAAAATGGACAAGGAATGAAGAGCTGCGTTCTTAATGGGGTAGCCGTGTTCTCTCAAACAGCACACAAACACACTGTAACGATATTGCTCAACATTTTTTATATAGTTTTTTTATCCTTGACAACAGACTGTAGGTACGTTTCCGAAACGGTTTAAAGAAATACACAGAGAACACAAACTTGTATTCCCTGTAGCATTGAATAACTATCAGTAGCCTGCTAGTCAATATTCCTCTGCCAGGAAAATCAAGTGTTAGCAGACATGAGCACTTGTTCAGGCTGATAGCTTCCGAATAATTAATGAGTATGTTGTTCAGAGCTGTTTCATCCCACAGTGTAGTTTCCTGTACTTACCTGTAAATTGACATGCTAACTCCTGCAATGCCCTACGGCTTGCGGTAACTATCACGTGGGCAAGAAGGCGTGCATTTCCACAGAACGAGCACCGTCCGACCTTGTGTCCTTCTCGGATATCGAGGATCCCCCCGGCAACACGCCCATAAGCTCATTGTCACGTATGTTTCGGCCATGGCTCCAAACATTGCCCCCCACGGTGCCTTTACCCAGGGTGCATCCAACAGCGCTCGGTTCTCACGGTTACTCACCTGTGTTTGCTCGTCTCTGGGCCCCGAAACGTCGGCTGTCATCAACTTCCCATAGACAAGCACGTCCCGCAGATATATCTTTCGTCTCCTTGTCCTGGCTCCGCTTGTTTATGATGAACTGTTTGTGTTCAAAACACGACACACTTTTAGGGACTGTATCGAGTACATAATCAGTCTTTCAATGCTACCACAACTGACGTCTACAACTGTGCGGAACCTTCAGATATTACGTAGGCAAAGCTCTTCAGTACAAAACAAGAATAATAACATATAATAATATTGTTCGTCTCTAAAAAGGAATGCCAAGTAAACCAAACCACATAGTTGGCCGTCATCTGTTATTTACCATGTTACTCCTGACTGAAAATATATAGTTTAATAGTAATTTAATGTATTGCCTCTTTGTATAAATTGAATTGTATAGTATTTGTTGGTCACTAATTTGCAGTTTACAATTTACAATTTCTTATAGTATGAAATCTATAGAATAAATTAATTTATTCTCCCAACGGGGGCTAAATATTTTATGCAACGAGAAAGGGGAGCTAAATATGTGCTTCCAGAACCTTCTGGTACAGACTGAAGGCTCTCACTCAAGGCTGTTTTTTAAGGTTTTGCTGTCTTACCTCATGGAGCATGACAGATTAACGCTTAGCACAACACCATGAATGGAAGTGCCATTAAAACAGGATTCTCTTTCATTCTGAGCCACGTGGAATAAGAAATAAGTTTTGGTGTTTTTGGAGGTCTGGGCTTAAGCCATCCCCCCGGTGGCCGTAGGGTGGTTTTTTCTTTGCCCTTTTTTTCTTTCAAAAGCGACAAAGATCTTAAGAGGTCTACTTTATCAGCAAGACCGGTGCCTTGTGTGCTAGTGCGATACATGTCTGAGAAGATCGAGTCCTCAGCCCCACCGGAAAAGGATGGGATGGAAAGGATGACAATTAATTAAAAGATCAGTCAATGTTTACAGTAGGAGTCGGTCTTTCTGTGAGCCACACTGGTGTGTGTTACTACTGAGTTGTGTCTTCATGTCCTAGTGTGTGGCCGCCCTTTTTTACAAACAGAATCCAACAAGAGTCAACATGTTTGTTGTGCCTGAACAAAATCCCAAGCCACCAAGATAGCCACCAGTCTAAAACAAAATGCTTAATTCAAAATGGGTAATCAGTCACGCTTTCCGAAATAATCTTAAAAAGCTCATGGACACATCAAAGACATTGCGAGTGTTTTTTTGCAATGTAAAAGAAAGGGGGGGGGGGTTATTTAATGTTTTATTTATTTACCCCTCCCAGACTTATATAAAAAAGAGCATATTTTCCCTCTAAGCTCCACAGTTTCATACTGCAGCCAACTTCTTTTGGAGTAAATTATTTAATAAAATTCTGAACTGCACAAATGTTTCAGCTTCTTGAAAGGAGAGGAGAGGTTTAAACACATTAGCTGTGCAATTGGGAGCTCATATTTTTGAGCGAAGATAGCTGAATTAGAAAAATAAGTTTTCCCAAGCCTGTGACTCCCCAAGCCTGTGCTTTATGGTTACAGCTCTGCTGCCGATGTTGCAGACGAGGACGAGTGTAACCGCACTCCGCGCTACTTGCCAGATGAAAGACAGATTGGCGCAGGGGCAGGGAGTTGAGGCGACCCTGGTGAGGAAGCACACAGACAGCTGTAATAACAGAGTGTGGCAGGGGAGACAGGGGAGGCCTGTGATGTTGAATTGTGGCGGTATCGGGGCCTCGTGTCTGTTCGGGGAAGCCGTGGCCTGGAGACACATATCCACACAGCTTTCTGTAAGTCAGCCATCTGGGGACTCCGGTGCCTCGTGAATGACGTGTGGCCGGCTATGATTCTGCCTTTCTAAATAATAATGACATAAAGTAATAAAATAATTTTGGTATATTTTGAGATGATTTTCTCCCTTCAGTTGGGTTAGCCGAAGGCAGTGTCTAAACAATGCCTAAAATGTAATTACTATATTCAAGCACTGTTGAGTTCTGTAATTAGCCAACACCAGCAATTAAACGGAAACCTTGTTTACATACCCGTCTTGTTTAATACCACATAAGGGGAGCAACATTTCAGAATGATGCACGTAGGGAATGAACTGTCGAGGTGGAGCGCAGGTTTGTTGTGGTCGCTGTGGGTTCTCCTTCTGGAGACCTGCTCCAGGGCACTCATTTTGTTCCAAACTGACGGGGAAGTGAAGAGGGAATGTTGCTCTGGATTGTGATGTTACGGTGACCCATGTCGACATGTGACTACTTCGCTGGGACCAATGTACCTAATTCGACCATGTCACTGTGACCCATATTCACATTCGACCATGTTATATTGACCAGTGTTCACATGCAACCTCGTTACTGTGATTAGTGTTCACATGTTTCCGCATTACTGTGATTAGCGTTCACATGTGTCCACATTACTGTGATTAGTTTTCACATGTGACGGCATTGCTGTGATTAGTGTTCACATGCGACGGCATTACTGTGATTAGTCTTCACATGCGACCTCATTACTGTGACCGCATTAGAGTGACCCATGCTAAACGTCCACCATGTTACTGTGACCAGTTGGGAAAGTTCTCTGTGGCACTTCTGAATCACTGAAAAGAACCATATAACTGGAGCACAGGTGAGGCAGCAGCTCAGGATCGTTAATCTGAAGGCCGCTTGCACAAATCCAGGCCCTGGAAAGTAAATCTCACCTTGTGGCGCTAGCGTCTCACCCTGTCATGTGAAGCAACTAGTGGCTTAATGCAGGTTCTGCTCCTTTGCTGTTCGCGTGTGATCTCAGTAGCAGAGGTCACCGTTGACATATTCAAAACAAGGAAGAATATGTTGCTCAGATAGACGCCTGCAAAAGCTGCCCTCAGGCCATATCTCAGCTCTAATAAACAAGCTGGAGAGAGCTCAATGGGCTTCTCTGATTTTCAAGAGTGCCCCAGTGTTGGTACTAGCACTTTCGCTGGTTACCAGTCCAGGCGCCCCATTCATCAGTGTCGCCGTTGCAGTCTGAGGCGTCGTCCGCTAAGGGGCTGAGACTGGAGAGGCGAGGAGGGAAAACACAGGTGGACCCAGCTGCCCAGTGGGCGGGGCTTGTTTGTTCTCGTCCCGTGTGTGCCGGTGAAAGAAGCACTGGGGGGAAACAGGAAGCCAGAATAATGACGATCCCTCTCACTCCGACATGAATAAACGCTGCCCATAGAAAAAGCCGACCGTCTCACTCTGCAGGTTCCGTTTTTCTGTTATGCGTCCCATTGCACCCACCCAGTCATGACAGCTTAGCGCTACAAAGGCGACGCTTACACTCGCTGAGATGGTAACTCGCGGTGAACTGCTGTAAATAAAGAGAGCCATCGTACCTTTGTTAGATTGCATCCTTTAAAAAACAAAACATAACAAAAGAAGAATCCAGAAGCAGTGCTTGGCATACACAATGTTTGCGATGCATTATGGCTTGTGCCAAATACAGGATCCACGATCCAATGAATGGGTGGACCCGGTGACTAACACTAGCCAAAAGGCCTTCATTCATTGAAGTTGAATAATAGTAGGGTTAGGGTTAGGGTTACACATCAAATATAACATAACATGACAGGGATATGGTAGCAGTATGAAATATGTAATGTTAGACACGTGACATGTGTAGACAATGGCAGGATCTCACAGTTTTGTCTCGTGGATCAGTTAGGGCACTGTTTCCCACTGTTCCCAGTCAAAACATTAAAGGAGCCAGTCAAAGTGTACAGACACGTCAGGGAGATTTGGACGATAACATTCTTGGAGAACGAGGATAGCGGAATCATCGTCCTTTCTCAAGGAGGTCATGAGACAATGTTCACATTTTATAACTGCTTCCCTGTTTTGTCCCCCACTGGTTAAACATCAAGCACTCCACAACATCACACTGCGACTGCTTGACCATGGAGAGAGGAGACGTTGGCAATGTAAAGCGAATAACTAGTTTCCCAAACTTTCTCTGGTCTTACCAAAGTTTATATTTGGGAAAACGAGGGTTATGAAGAACCGTCGAAAACACACTTACACTTTCGTACATGTGTGATGTGATTGTAATGAGGATGCTCAACGGGAGAACAGGTGAGAAACACAACGGGAGAATATGATACCCTGGTTAGAACCTGTAATTGTCGATAATTTTTTTAGCGTTTCCTCCTGTATTTAGAACCGGCTGCTGTGCTAATGCATTTCGGCTCATCTCTGTGAATTCCAGCATCACATGTAAGTCACTTTGGAGCCAGGAGCTTAGATTCAATTGCACAATTGGTAGTTCAGAGGTAAAAAATCTGAAAAATAATTGCTGATTCTAAATTTAAAAACAAGAAAGTGTCTCTGGGAGAACTCTGCGTCTTTCATTCTGAAGGATCTTCTGCCAGAAAAGCCATGTGACCAACATCAAATTCTTTGTTTTAGTGATAGCAATTTGTTGTAGTTGGCCTGCTTTCACTCTCTCTCTCTTGGCTTCCATGGGAAAAACAAACCCAAAATTTTAAAAGAGCCACAATTGTCAATGGTCATAATTTGAGGAAATATTAAAACAGAATAAATTATTGATAAAATGGCATATAACTTATACTGGATAAGTTGGTAGAAATAAATACCACAGTAACAATCAAATGTATATTAGCTTCAGGGGTCACTGTCCCACAGACTGTGATCAAGTCCTGTTTGGACCTGTGGATCTTTTTTGTCTTCCTCCTTCTAGCTGTCAAAGCAGTCTAATAAATATTCTCATGATGGCATGATGGCAGTGTTTTCACAAAGTCTCTGTCTTATGTCATCCAAACCATGGCCTTTATCACCATGTGTAACACCTGACACATCAGGATAGCAGCTCCCATGAGGTGTTGAAAGGACGTGGCAGTAAATCTTCCGTAGAGGGTTAAGAACCCATACGTAATCAATTTTCTCCAGTCACTATAGACACAGCCCCCTTTCTCCGGTTTTGAATGGGACCCACGGCTGTTGTGTCAGTTCGGCAGGAAAACCATTCCCCTGAGAACGTTCAGGGAGAAGATCAGGGGCAAGTGTCACATACGAAAGTGACGCTAATTGAAATACACGATTATCCGCCCAGCATAGCTCTCGGCTCCTGTTGACCTTTCACCCCAGAGAAAAGGCAGGAATGGGGCTAAAACCAGCTGAACCATGCAGGCAGCAGAGCAGTGACTGACACGTGTGACCTGGGCCTTTTCAACATTGACCTTTGTGAAGTCCTGTTCAAGTACTGTCTTACTTATCTTCTTGCTCACCTGGGGACCGCATTGGTTTCTCTTGGAAAATATTTCTGACGCAGAAAGAGAGAAAAGCTATTCTTTCTGAAGGGTGAAGGCCTTTCCTTCAGCATACTGTTGGGTGCTGAGCACATACCCTGCGAGGCTCATTGTCAAAGGCCATTCCTGAATTCTTGATGGATGACCAACACCATGCACCATGTATGCACCACCAAGATTTGCTTCCCCGTGCTGTTCAGTTTAAAAAGTTATCAGAGCTATCAAAAAATGTTCCCCAGAGAGGAAGCGTGCCTGTGCTGATACACACACTTGTGTGCTACCATGCCTGTGTGCTAGTGGTGGATGGGCCCGCACTCTGTGGTCAGTCGAGCACAGACACTCAGTTCATAAATGTCTCTGAGGATTTTAGAATGGCCTTCTAATGGTTTTTTTAGTGGGCAATTGATCCCATTGGCTCCTGAAACCTATCAGTCACAGCTGTTTTGTAGGCTATTTATTTTTAAAGTGTTGCCAATGCTTATTGGAGCAATAAATGGGGGTTTTGCGTTGGTCTAATTAACTAATTGCCATGATGAGCTAATGGGTCATCAAATGTATTGATTGATTTAACAAAAACATTGGGAAAGGACATCTGAAGCTATACACAGTGTCCTCAGCTGGGTAA